>MJUU01019546.1:0-15463 GCA_002080025.1 Modiolus philippinarum
TCGGCATATTTTATGATTACGTCAATCTCAAATTGTAGGTAAGGCATTATTATCATTAATATTATGATAACGGTTTTCGTTATGATAGTTACTGTTGTATTCCCTCTTTTCGGAATCCGGGATGTAGGACATATTTTGTATGTTTCAACAGAGTTGTATCCCTTTTTAGGAGGTGTAAGTTCGAATCACTCGTAATATAACTTCTAAAGCCTATCGAAGAAGATCGAGTGATCCGAGTAACATATTGGAATCCCTAACATCTTAAAGAAATGCGTCAGTCCAGAAATGCATCAAGTAACGTATTTTCCCCGAGCAATAATACAATTGTTTTGGAATGGATGTATAGTATCCACAACATGCGATATTGTGATCCGATATGGAAAATCCCTTCCATCTTCGGACACCTCCAACTTTAACGTTCAATTTTAAACGGAAGTCTGCACACGTCCCGAAGTTACACCTCCTCTAAAGGGAGGTAAATATTGGGAAACAAACAAACCGCAAGTCGGGAATTGCCTAAAGTTCCTATTTTCGAATTTTTTCCGGTTTATCATCCAAAATCAGGTGTTCTGAGTTCATGTCCATTCCCTCGAAGGAACACCTCAGAACACTTGACTTTGAAAGATGGTTTCAGTTATAACAATTCCACTGATCTGATTTTTATGACATTTTTCAAATTTTTTCTGAAACTTCTGATAATGCAAGATATTCAACATTCTCGACGTACTGGATCTAAAAAGTACACAATTCGTTAGAATAACAAAATAGAGCAGCATATTGTGTTTTATTTTGGTTATATTTTCCACTCAATTTGGACGTAAACTATCCTAAAGTGAACTCTATATTTTCCTCGTGCAGGGAAGTTTAAAATGGGCGAGATACAAATGTATTCGCCGATTTAATAAATTTCCATTTTTTTATTTGCTCCGATTTTAATTGTTTCATTTGTGCCGAATTCATTTTATTCTTTTTCGCCGATGTTTTTTTAATGACGCAAGGTAAACAACTACATGTACTGTGAAATATGCGAGGAATATCAGTAAAATTTAGAAATAAACCGAAAGTTTTGAAGTGTCACATTTAAAAATAAACCGCATTTTCGGTATTTTCTTATTGTGTTTACATTTATTTTTGAAAACTCTTAGGCGAAAGTTGAAAATTTAGTCAAAGTTGGAAGTCAGGGGCCTGTTTAATGAACGTGTCCTAAGATAAGATATATTTTATGATGGTCTTAAGACACATCTTTGTCCTAAGATGTGTCTTCAGATGGTCTTAAGTCATGACTTAGGACAAAAATTGGACTTAAGACCATCGTCAGACATATCTTAGCAAAGACTTATCTTGGGGGACTTTCATTAAACAGGGCACAGGCTTAAAAGTTGACAGCAAAAATTAAGAAATACAGTGAAGATATTGGTTCGATGTGGAAAAATAATTTTTATCTTGTATAAACTGTAAAGCATCAAGTACTGTAAAGATAGTGAGACTACATGTCCTAAAATTGCGGCAGGGGGTCTTGGGGCAGCTAAAGGCCTCTAGTGGGTCCAGGGCAACCCGGGGGAGAAGCACCCGGAAGCTCCTGCGTTTTTCGTGTTTCGAGAAGTGGAATTAGAATGAATAATGTTGAATCTCCTACTGAAAATTATTTGATATTTCATAGCTACAATAATTAACTTATAGTATAGAACTATATCAGTATAGAAGTGACAGTCCAAGATGAAATACATAGAAAGTGATCCAAGCAAAACACAAGGGCAACAGTATAATGCATCTTTTGATATGTGGAGTATTTTAACGAGGGGTTCTCAAGAATGGTCCATGTCAGTTGACAAGAACGTCCTGTTCTACCACGTAAGGTTCTGGAAGTAAATATTTTTATCAGAAAATAGGAAGCGAGATCTGGAAACAGTGGGGGGACAAACAATTCGAGAAAACATAGATGATACTGTGAATAATTTTTAGGAAAGCGAGAATTCATTCTTGTGTCATTCTAATAAATTTATTCAGTATAAGATAAGTATATGATTTGCTCATCATATGTTGTGAAATTTTCACATGAAGTAATTTGGTAGGGTCGGGACTAAGTGCATATAACCCAACTTTTCATTCGATATGCACTAAACACCCGGACAAACTGCACTGTGGGATTTATGTGAGTTTTGTCACACGCACATTCACCCCATTAGCCGGATATTTTTTTTAAATATTTCAAGTCGTATTATTAAAAATATTACTTGGACTTAAATTTGGTAGATGTTGACATAATTAATTATTGTATTATGACATGAGGGAGGGGGATGGGTAGGTTCCGATGATATATCACGGGGTACAGTTATCTGAAACCTACATTTCTCAGACTCTGAGAGAATGTTTTTCTAAATTCATCTTATGTCGGTTGAAATTATATCTTTGACTAGTTCTGTATAGGATTACTATCAATTGCACTTTTCAATATTGATAATTGTATAGCTCTTCCCTTAGCTTATTTTGGTTTTCCTGTTTAGATTCTCTATCAGCTTTTCACATATTTCGGTTAATAAATTTCCAAATGTTTTGACTTGATTTGCACTGATGAGACACAAGTTGTCGAAATGTGCATATGCAGAATTAAACTAAATTTACAGTAACTTCGGTATTTTCTTATTTGTTACCACTGGGCCAATGCCTCTGCTGGTGGACTGTCAGTTCACGAGTTCACGAGGGTATTCACCAACCCAGTAGCTAGTACCTCGGTACTGGCCCGAAAACCGATTTGAAATCTTGCAATATCTTTTAAGAAAATTGTGTTAAGGTGTCTCAGTGGTATTATTCCGCCATTATTGTCTAATAATTGTTCATTTAGGTTTCATTCATTAAGAACTTTAACAAAATAGTAATTTAAAATGAAAAGAAATTTCAAATGTATTTAAAATTTATATTCCTAATCATTTTTTTAACATTTTCGTTGTTACAAAAACAGAGCTAAAACACATGAGCTTTAAATCTGTTGCTGGATTTACAGAACACAGAAATTATTCAAGTGAGATAATTTGATAAAATATATTAACAAAGATATCACTAGAGAAATTAACATTTTGCAATTTTTCTCTCTTATTTCAACGGTGACCCATAGTTTTTGTTTTTTATATGTAAACTGCATAATGATAATTAAACACATGCAAAATATGAAAAAAAAATCTATAATAGATTTTTCAAACTATCCTCTCATATGATCATTTTCCCTATCATTTCTATGTAAAATCTTGAAATTTTCAATTTCAGATTTTGCGCTTAAATGCACGGTGACCCCCAAATTTTATTTCACATTTTGAACAATAATACTATTATGTTTTTACACAGAAAATTTTACAAAATTCTATAATAGGAAATTAATACCCTGCAGACACCTTAAAACCTAAAGAGTATCTCTCTCTTACATAGCTCTTTCCCCAGCTTTTGTTGGCTTTCCTGTTCATATCGTATTGGTAATTTGTTCTCTATCAGCATTTACACTATTTCGGTGAATGGATTTGGAATTGTTTTGACTTGATCTGCACTGATGAGACATAAGTTTTCGAAATGCGCAATGCAGAATTAAACTAAATTCACAGAAACGTCGGTATTTTTTAATTAGAATACTTTGACAGAAAATAAAATTTTGGATCTTCCCATTTTTTTGTTAAAAGTTGAATTTTAACATCAAGTTTTTCAAATCGTCAATGGAAAGCTGTCCAATGTCAGGATAGCTAGGACCGTGCTTCGAGTTTTTCGGCGAAGAAATAATCGTATGGCTTCTTGGTAAATTATCACTAGTTTTATTGCTGCTACTCGCATTTGATTCTTTGTTTGATGTAGCTTTAGACTCAGCAGATTCGGCAGTTTCTGGCAAAATAACTATGATCAATATCAAAGTAGGGGGCAAATCATATGTGACGGATGGAAACGGGTTTTTTAACCATATTCAGATAAAACTCTCTCTCCCTCTCGTTCTTTTTTGTTTGTTTGTTTGTTTGTTTGTTTGTTTTTTTTTTGTTTATTTTTTATATTACTTTTTTTTTGACAAAACGCCACTGGTCGGATTTCAATTCCATTTTTATCATTCTGTGTATTTTATTTTCAATCACAAGAGCTATTTGTGATATTTGTTTTTTTTTTTTTCGTTTCAGTAATGNTTGAAATTTACAAGTAAAAAATCGGCGCAAATGAAATAAAAAATCGGCGCACATGAAAAAAAAAAACAAAAAAAAAACAATCGGCGCAAATGAAATGCAAATCGGCGCAAATGCAAAACGCTGTTTAAAATCAATATATATCAGAGTATGGTGGCATCATACAAGTTATGACCTGTACAATTCGGATTGTACAATTGATTACTTGTACAATTTTATTAATAAAAAAGTAATAACTTGTACAATAATATAAATTTAGAATCCATGGCTAGAATGTTTTATTTCCGTTCCTTATAATGAAATGAAAATGCATATGTACACCCACGCTAGTGAAGTTTGATATTGTTAGAAATGTATTATGTACAAGAAGCACCAGGACCTAACATTCATTTTTTCAATTCAAGTTGAATCAAATTATTTTTTTAATAATAATTTAGTGAAACCAAGAGGTACATGTATAAAACTACAACTCAAAACTTTTAGTGAGCTTGTAAGGTGACGACCATTAGATTTTCAGGGGAGACTTCGTCGATTTTGTACATATTAATCTTGGTGCCAGTGAAAATAAAAAATCTGATCCTTTTTGTCATGAAAATAGTTTAATTTTCATGACAAGAATAGAAAATTATTTATGGAAAATACAAATATACAATTTGATGCATAATTTAGTCAAAAAATAAATAATTTGTAGAGATAGACATGAGAGTAAATTATTTTTCAAGGCAAAATCATCCAAAGACCCAACTTGAAAATCAAACGGTTGTCCCCTATTGTGATTACTACTGAAATCAAATTGCAAAATATTGATAATATTTGAAGTGTAAGGATAAAAAGATATTGAAGCCAAATCATGATGAAATAATGAAATTATGTGATAATAATAATGCAATGACCAGTCTATAAATATTCACAATCGATGACGGTGGCTATAAGAGCACTTCTTTTTATTTTTTGTCTGCTGACGATCAAGTACCAGTGAGTAAAATAACATATA
Organism: Modiolus philippinarum; assembly: GCA_002080025.1. Lineage (NCBI taxonomy): Eukaryota > Metazoa > Mollusca > Bivalvia > Mytilida > Modiolidae > Modiolus > Modiolus philippinarum. The sequence goes on from MJUU01019546.1 coordinate 5,143, forward strand.
TTTAGAGTAGTTTGTCACCGAATAAAAAGGCAAGAGAATGACCTATGAAAATAACTGTCGGGTTACAGTTAACCTTCTCCGCAAACGATCCAAGGCGAGTATGCCAGTGAATATGCTCAAGACCAAGATTGGGTTAAAGTGATACATGTACAGTCACTATGGTAGCGGATGCTGCTTAACACATATAACATTTTTAAACGGCGAGAAAACGGACAATTTTTTTATTTTGATGTAATGATACAATACAAACACTGCATTACTCTTGCAATTACTATATCAAATAAACAACTTAAAAAAGTAATGTTCAGCACCTTCTGTTGGATGACCACATAATACGCAACCGTTGTAAATTCGTTTTAAGCAAAATAGCAATGGTAAAAGTAGTCACATTTTAAAAGTTTAAAATGACAAAATATACAAGGTAAAAGATAAAAGAAAAGCAAGCTATAAATAAGAAGAAAGTATGGCTCAAATTATCGGCCTAATGGCCTCCAAATATGGGACAACCAGATAAATTCTGTTACTCTTCAGCGGTTCAAGTTTCTCTCGTTCTTTCAGGAACATCATTTTGGTTTTCCGTCCGAATACATCATATTTGAAGCCATAAGGTCGAATTCTTGTGATTTTTAGCTGTTTTTCTTTTTTATTATAATTTTTTTTTTAATTTATGTTTTGTGCTTATTACCTACTTTTACGATTCTTATTTACACTTAATTTTTTCATTATTCGTTGCTCTTCCGGTTGGTTTCCGCTGTAAGTCCGGAACTCGAACGGTTTATCCGTTATCTCTTCGGCAAAAGCCCGTTTCACCAATTAAATCTACCGTACATGAAAGAATGAAAGACGGACAAGTAACGAATGAATAACGTATATACAACGCATGAGAACCGAACAAAACGTAAACCTACCGTATATTCACCGAACAATTTGTGCTGTATATGTCCGTTCCAAGTTTTGAACATGTTCAAAATTTTTCACCGTACAGAACGGACATCACCGTACTTGTACCGTATTCACCGGATAAAGAACGGACGACAAACGTATATGAACGGAGACGAACGGATATAATTTATTTTTATACGTTCGGCTTTCGTTTGCGTTATACGGTGTAGTGTAAGAGGGGCTTAAGAGGGGCTTAAGATGAAAAACAATAATAATAAAAGAATTGTCCTATTGCGTGGTTTATGTTTTTTTTAAATATGTTAATCATTACATTGTTTTAGATATTGCATCATGTACACATACTTTATAGACATTAAATTCATTTCCATTCAACATTCAACAAAAAGTAGATGGGTTCAGCGTAAATAATTTACTTCAGCAGTATAATAGCTGATTCCAATAGCTTCAGTAAAGACTAACCTCACCTGTTTGCCTTTTTGCCAATGGCCCCAGATAAAATAAAATGCAATTTATTCAACAGAAGCTATTTCTTTTGATTAAGAGTGAATATCGCGGATCTGTTTTAATAATATTTAAAGCTTCATCAAGAAAATAGACAATGTGGTCAATAATTTTAAACATCAGAAAAACAATACGAGAAAGATATGCAACTAGTATGAATTTTCCTCCTCTTTCCCACTTATGTGTCCATGCAAAGCTTCTCTTTTTTTTAATCCTATTATTAAAAAAGTAGGAAAGCAAAATTCAAACAGGAACATTGCTTTTTTGTTCATAGAATTGTACAAGCAATTACTTGTACATTCCAAATTGTACAGGTTATAACCTGTATGATGCCATTATACAAGTTATATTACTTGTACAATATTGTGATACAAGTAATAACTTGAATGTACAAAATAATAAAATATTAACGACATATATATATGCTGGCAGCATAGAAAATAAATATTGACAAGTGAAATAAGCTTCATCAATAAATACTGAAAAAAAGGGAAATATTAAAAGAGATTTAATAAAACATTTATCCCGGGATGATAACTGTCATCAACAAGTGCAGAATATACAAAAATGTACATAGATGCAGTTATGGTGTCTTTATATTATTTTCTTATAAAAAGTTATATTCTTTTGTTGTATGTTCTTTTTTCTGGTCTCTTTGTTTCATATTTATAATATATTAATCTGATACTTTTAAGCTCAGTGTGTCTAATGTTAAGTGTCGCATGACGAAAAGTATATTCTGCTGTTTAGATTAAAATTAAGTTATTTGGTACATTACTGCGTCGCTAAATACGCTGTGGTGGTTCTGCTCTTACGATTTTTGTAATACTTTTTTTTATAATGAATAAGAGATAATCCAGTCTCACTTTATCCGAAATTCACAACAATTTTCGCCTTTTTGTTTTTTTTGTTTTGTTTTTGATTTTTGTTTTATTTTGTTTCGTTTTGTTATTTTAATGCTCCTGTAAAGATAAAGTTGCTTATGTAAAATTAATGTTTCTTTGTAAAACTGTTTTTAATTTATTTATGCTATATTTGACTCCAAATGAAGAACACATTTGAGGCCTTCACATTTGGTAAGTGTTTCATTTCCCTTTTATTCGACAACAGAATACCGAAGGAACAAGGGAAGTGATGATCACAAAAATCGAAGTCCAAAAACATGGCAAAAACGGCATCAGAGAAAAACAAAGACAAAACAAAGACGTGAGACAGCCACAAGAAACGGAAATGAAATGACATTAATAACTAAAGCGCCCATGGTGTGAACTCCCATGAAAATCGGAAGTGACATCCGGTGCTACGGAAAGGTAATCATATCCTGCCACTAGTGGCAACCGTCACACTATCAGTGAGTCAAACCAGGGTTGTGTCAAAACATGTTATGTCAATTCCGTGAAGACGTGAAATCTAGCTGAATACTACGAAAAAGTTTATCTGCGTTTTAGTGCAAAAACATTGATGTATTAAATCAGAAATTACTGTTTTTATTTATTGTGTGGGAGAGTAGTATAAAGAGTAGAAAAATCAAAAATTTTGTATGCTATGGCAATTTGTGAGACTGCGAGGGATAGCTGTTTAAGAAGATCTTTAAATTTTTTTTAGAATCCACATCTGATGGACGCCACTCGTGGAGTAGACCTTATCACAGTAGTTTTTCAGGCCATCACTGACTGCGGTCATAAAAGAAGTAAGGGGCTTAGAAAGTGGCTTAGTAGTGTACTTGGAAGATACCGCAATGAATCTTACTTTGTATGAGTTCTTATGAACTCTTGGGACCCAGTAGATGTAGGGGAGCTGATTAATATCCATCATCAGTCGGAAGTAAGATTTGAATTGACCAAATCTCATGTTTTCATTCTCTTTAACGAAATTGAACAGTTTTGCTATTTAAGTATAATTCCTACCCCCCCTCCCCCCCCAAAAAAAACAACCTCCTTCCGTATTTTTTTCTGGGTTTGCAGTATTACATCACCGATTGCTTTTATGTCCTTTCATAGGAAAACAAGAATTTCAACATAAGTGTTGTTTTCATACGAAGTTACGAGGTCGTACTCCAAATGATCACATAATTGTTTTTTTACGTAATTGGTGATGGCACAAGTAAGATCGAATAATCTAACGTGAAAAATGAAGAAAAATCATTTATTTACAGGGCAGGACAATCTTACCTTTCCGTAGCACCTGATTTCACTCTTGTTTTGAGAGTTTACACTGTTGGTGCTTTAGTTTTGAGTGTCGTATGTGTATTTTTGTTTTGTTTTTAAGGGTCTTAAATGTTCTCTGTCTTCAATGTCTTATGGTTTTGTTGTTTTCGCCATGTCTGTCGATATTGATTTATGTAACCTTAGATTGTGCTATGTACCTTCAGTATACTACTACCGTTGTTTTGAAATGACATATAAACTCTGTACAAACATTTAAAATCGACAGCGATATTAACGACAACCGTTTAGCCAGAATAAATTTCTCGCGGCATGCTTTTGAGTTAAAAGCCGGAAGTTCAAAGATAAAAAATTGGTGAAGCTTCAGAAATAATTTTGATACCTCCAAACTTTGACATAGAGTTACTAGTATATCGCTTCCACAGTATATCACTCTAGTAATTAAAATCAAAGTTTTTAACAACTGGACAGCCATGTCCCTATAGATTTCTATTCAAATCTCAAATTAAAAAAATAAACATTGAAAGGATAAAATTAATTTGTAAAGTGATCTTACAATCGCTGTCATCCGTTGCCCAACAAAGTACTAATAGAAGACAATCACAACATATAAACAACAACCGGGCACTCATCGACTGAATTGCCAAATAAACCTGACAGAATTTATCAATGAGATATGTTCACTGTAAGCCGATGGTCAGAATAAAATTCTGAAATTATGAAACAAAACAAAATAAATACATTTATACTAAATAAGAAAGTATGATACCAAAATACTGAAAGTAGTGATAATTCAGTTTGCATAGTGCCATTTCGACAGTTTGTGTCCCTTCAATACCAATCAAATCAATACACTTCGAAATCCATGTACCAAAATATATAATGAGTTACAACTGATAAAGAACAAAATCCTGATAAGATCTAAATAGAGAAGCCAAAATTATCTAAGGACAGAGCTCTGAATGAGTGTGATAATCCTTAGTTTAAACAAAATTTTCTTGACTTTTAAGTAATTCGAGGTTACCAAATAAAATCGGTTTCCGGCCAGCAACGAAGTACTGGCTATTAAGATGGCGAATACCCTCGAGGAGTAACAGTTTACCAGCAAAGGCTCTAAAATGGACAAACTGAAATAAGTGTCAAAACTTACAAAAATAATATAAATGACAAACCGAAGTAACTGTTAATTTGGATTCCATATATGTGCATTTCGACAACTTATGTCTCTTTAGTGCAGATCAAATAACTAAATACCGAAATAAGAGAATAGCCAAAGTCAGCTTAAATGATAGAACAATACAAGAGGAGGACACTCATTATTTTTTAACAAAATGTTATAAGACTTAGATGTGGTACGTTTCAAACTAAAATCAGGTTCGGGCCAGCATCGAAGTACTGGCTATTATGTTAGTGAAGACCTCTGGGGACCAACAGTTTACCAGTACAAGCATCCGCCGAGTGGTACATGTAATAAATAACAAAATACCAAAGTAACATATGATAAAACAAGTACAGCAAAGCAAAACTAATACATATACAATTAACAAAATACCGAAGTTATTGTTAGTATACATCTCTCGTAGTGGAATCTTTTTATGTACATATCATTGTATGAGAGATAAACGCGATTCTTAAATAAACAATGAAAGGATACGAGATAGATTCACTTGAGACTAAAATTGCTATTTTGACGCAGAAGTACCTGTATTAGTTGTTTAATGTTAGATTCCTGTGTCTAGTTTTAGTAATGTGAAAATTGCTTCAATATGGATATATGTACTATATTAATTTTATATTATTTTACTTCTACTGCTGTGGTACGAAAGGGTCCCGGATATCTTAAATTTGTAGTTAAAATCTACCACAGGTATAACGGAGCTTTCCTTGTTATTACAAAAGGGGATAATTCCTAAAACGGTACAAATTTGGATTGATGGGTGGAAATCACTGACAATTAAAAATATGTAGTAAGGATACCAGAGGGTTCGGTGTTGAAAATGTATGTCATATTGAGCACGTTGTCCTCTTGGTCCCTCTAAATTCCTTAGAAGACTGTAGTTTTTGCAGTAATCCCAGCGAGGCACGTTCAGTCAATATTATCGATAGTCTGGTCATTTAGTGCATAGGGTTACACAAGAGGGTTCAATCAGAGTTTCAGAGCAGCACGAAGGAATCCCGTTTATCATATCGCACTCCCCAATTTTGATTTTTATACCGATGACCTGGTCCTCTTTTTCTATTGTACTGAGCACAAAACAAAAAATAAATATTTTTTGAAAAGAAAAATTGTGAGAAAAATTAAACTTATCAACGTTTCAGCAGTAATTTTTGCTTTGAAAACTGAATTCGCATTTTTGTTCTTGCAGACCATCATTGTGCTGTGCGACGATTCAGATTTTGGATAATTTTTAGATATTATGTCAATTTTATTACAAATAAAGTCAAAATTTGACTGTAAATGTCATGATATGAGCGAATCGAAATTTCGATTTGCTCCCTCTGGTGCTACCATATACATGTATATTATATGTAATTAAAAGAATTTCTTGGAATATTATTGCAATGATTTAAAAGAATGTTTTATGCAAATCGAGCAGTGAGGACAAGTAAACATGACTGATTGATAGGTTTCTTCGATGTGCAAATAAATTATTACCGAAGTTAGTTATGTCTCTTCAGCGCAGATAAAATCTGAACGTTTGGAAGACAACCAACTCAGAAAATGTTTTCAAAAACTGAAATAGAACTAATATTAAATTTGATCTAAATGTATAGCCAAAACAAGCTAAGGACAGAGCTTTGCATGAGGGACATACTAATTAGTTTTCAACAAAATTTACAAAAATTTAGATTTTGCAAGATTCCAAATAGAATCGGCTTTCGGGTCAACAACTAAGTACTGACTACTGGGCTGGTACACTCGGGGACTAACAGTCCATCAGCAGTGGCATCGACCACATGGCAACAAAAAACAAAATACGGAAGTTACTGTGAATTTAATTTCTGGATATACGTATTTAGACATAATACCCTCGGACACTAACAGACCTCCAGCAGAGGCATCGACTCAGGGGCAACAAATAACTTAAAACCGAAGTTCATGTGAAGTTACTACAAAGCCATGGAACCTTTGTTCATAGCAAACGACTGTAAGAGTCCATGGCGTTCGACAAAGAAAATCGCCTGATGGATTACCTTTTTTTTCTAGAGATGATTTTATTCAAGTAGGAATATAGATCAATACTTCGATAATCGATTAATTCTCTATAATTATTTGTTCAATACTTTAACGTTGGAGTCATTTTCTTTTTATACGTTTGATTATTTGCTAGTTTAATAGTTGTTTTTTGCGGGGTTAGTTTGATTTTCTAGCCGAGACGGTAATGCTGCTTGCTCAGACCACTGATGAGTGACAAAATGTTCCCTGATATCGTTAAACCGTTTTCAATGTTAAAGTTGCTGAATGATATCTAAACGCGAAACACTTTATATCCATGTTTAGCATAACATACCTAAAATATTAAATAACAACGGCAGTAGAATTAGTAGGGTGCCCAAGGTCCAAAAAAGACGCTTAGTTTTCGAGTTTGGGTTAACGGAATAACACACGGCTAATTTTGGTTTTAAATGATAGAACAACTATTAAATCTCAAATTTTTAGCTGTCGTTGAAAGTTCCTGTGGTCACGATTTCTCTAATTTCTCCTTTTTTAAGGGTACCCTAAAACAGTGCTTGGGATATGGTATCTTTAAAGTTATAGAAAATAGTAGTACTCTCTTATATTCTAATAAAAAGTTATTCACGATAAAGCCAAGACCTGAAATATTTATTTGAATCATAGAATGCAAGTTATTTTTTATTTGTTTTTGTAATTTATCGGTCTTAATGTCGGGGTTAATTTGAGTCCAGACATTTTCATCGAATGCGAAATACAGTACAGGGAAAATTCAAGATTGCCGTTTTTGTGATCCCGAAGTGATCATTTTGTGATCCTGTAGCAGTCAATGATTGCAATCAAGGATTGTTCTTGCTTGCGATCAATGATCATACGGGTATATGCGATCAATGATCACAAAACAATTTGCAATCATTGATCCCAAAAGTTATGATCAGTGATCACAACTTGTGGTGCGATCCTTGATCACAACAGTGCGATCATTGTGATCCTTGATTGCAAGATTGTGATCCTTGATCGCAAACTCATATGATCCTTGATCACAAAGTCATATGATCCTTGATCGCAAAGCTGTCATCCTTGATCTCAAACTTGTGATCATTGATCGCCAAGTACATAGTTATAGGTTCGTTCCATTTACAAACATATTTAATGTGTATTAACGGGAAGTTTGAAAAACCGGAAAGTCTTGAAATGCATGCCTTGTCCTTCATATCTTTTGAATGCATTAACATATAGAGAAATTATTCACAAATATTTTAAAAGCTAATAGAAGATCTATAAAATGATACATTACTTTGTGAAATTAATTTTAAAGACATCACGATTGCCGGAAGAAAAAATGTGAAATTAGGACTTAAAACTTTAATTTTCGAAATCTATAGGACTTAATCAAAATTTTTTTAGTGATTTGCAAAAATGATTTATTTACAAATAAAATGGCTTAAATGATTTTTTTTGTTTTACTTAGAGGTAGAAAAAGTGGCCGGGAAAGACTGCTATTGTTGTCTGAAAACTATATTAGCCGATCAATTTGTTTTTATTGATATCAAAAGATAATTTATTTATAAAAACGCATAAACTGCAATTGTTTTTTACTTAAGCAAAGGGTCAAAACCGTGACCTGAAATATATCTTATATGGTGGAATTAGGCAGTTACAAAACACATGTACTAGATTTTCAACTTTCATTGTGTATTGCATGCGCCTTGGATAACCCTTTTGAATTTCTGTGATTGATTTTTAAAGATAGTTGATTGATAAATAAAATGATATGGCATATGCTATTTTCTTGATATCAAAACAAAAGATCAAAACCGTGGCCGGAATTACATATGGTGTGGTCAGTCAACTGTCAATTTTTCAACTTTGAACATATATTGAATAAAAATCAAATTATCCGGTAAAAATATTTCTGATGTTGTAAATTAGCTGTTCTTTCAGTGTATTGTTTGAGAATCGGATAAATCAGAGATACGTCTCTTAATAAATTAGTCAAAATTTCTGTTCCATATATGATAATTCATTTACAACGTATATTTAAATAAATATACTGTACGTCCTTGTTATTGCTAAACAACTCATCTGCAGCCAAGTTCATAATAGGAGCAAAATTTAATCAATCATGTAAATCAAAATATATAAATAAATTTCTCCAATAACGTGTACAAACCCTTGTCAAAGAGGTACGACTTTTTTTTATAAGAACTTGATCGGTTGTTCGAAATCTTGTTATGTGAATGTATTATACCTATCAAAAATATCACAAACGTAGTTTTATGAATACCAATTCACATCCTAATCAAATAAACGTGTCAAGCTTTGTGACACATTGTTGTTAATTAGCATCATTCATGCAAAATGGTTTGATGTAAAAAAAAAATCAAACAAACAAGAAATAAACAAAAACAAAAACAAAACAAAAAAGAAACAATATTCATTCTTTTTTTTATCATTTAAAACGAACATTTCCAACACAAGTATCGAAATTTTTGTATTACTTGAATATGACTAATTTCAAGATACTTTTTTGACAGAAAACTACATTGATCATGCTTTATATCGGGTTCGATATCATTATATGAATACGCAACCGGTTTGTCGGAAAATCGAAAAAAAACTTTGTACTTATGGATATTTAATTGTAAAATTGAACATTTTAATATCTTCCGATATTATTAATAATGATCAATAATCTTCCAGAGAGCATTAACACAGTTTCAAAACGCGGACAAGCCTATCGATAATGAGATCTTACATTATTAGGATTAAATTATAACAGAATTGACGCATACCGAATTTAACATTACAGGGAACAATTCAATTTTTGTGTGTCGCGTGTGAAGCAGAATATGCTTACCCTTCCGGAAAACCTTATGACATTCCTGTTTGTAGGGGTTCATAGTATAATTTTCGATTTGCTTCGTCTTCAACACGATCATGTTCCAGTACAATATTTTCAAGAGTAATCCCCAAGAGTAACAGCCTATTTGTAATTTTGTAAAGTTTTGCCTAAATTCTGCCTGAAACTTAAGTATTGATTACAATGTATTTGTGACTCGATTGCCCAGGTCAATTAACATGTCTGATAAGGTACGTGAGGTAAAAGCACTCACAGATTTAGCCACAGATCTCTATGGAGTTACATTGTGTGCATGATGAAGGAAGATTACCTCTAAAACTTTCTATGATATTTCCTTTCGGTGTAAGAGATCACTGAATGGAATATACGTAGTTCATGTCGTAGTTTCGCCAGTTTATTGACAGCCTATGGTTTTTATGAGACTACATAATATATGTATATATTCCGTTTTAAGTTCGGTAGTTCTGTCAGAGACAAATAATGCATTTGCATTCGTCTTTGAATCTGTTTAGATGTTTTCAACTAAAGATTTGAACAGGTTCATACGATATTACATTACACACAATCCTGTCCTCTTGAGTAGACCAATCATGGAATAGATCGGAATACGCACCTTAGGTTCTTTTTAAGAATATTTTGAAAAAAGGAGAACGTTTCGTCATCCATTTTTCAGTATAATAGTTTTGTTAATTAATACTTCTAAATGATATAGAG
>MJUU01019547.1:0-29838 GCA_002080025.1 Modiolus philippinarum
CAACGGGGCGGGAGAAAGGAGAAAGACACCCCCCTGTCCACACCCTCATTGTTGCAATTTTGTCTTCTTCATTTTTAGTACACATCGGAAAACAAATACCGAATCAAAAACTGGAAATCCCTACAACAAAACAAAATCCAAAAACACGGCGATTCATCCCCAACACGAAGTGAGACAGCATGAATAAGACAATTCAAATAAGCAAAAATGAACAAAAACGCCACAAAACTAAAGCACTTGCGGTGCTCTAGTCTTGGCAAAAGATATATGTATTTTCTCTTATCTTCATATTTAGGATTAAGTGTTGCTTTATATCCTCCGAGACTCCATTCATATTCTAATAAAAATTTGAATGAGCTTCTTATTGATTTTGTGTACTCACTTTCCAGAAGATGTTGGAGCCCTATAGAAACTATTATTAGACATTAAGCTGTAGTTTTATTTGCGCTTTATATACCCTATCAGTGTTTTTTTTTTTTCGCGGGTTGAAAATTTCGCGAAATTGTTTGATTTTACGTTCGCGGGACTGAAATATACGCGATTTCTTATCATATCCTGAACTGACATTTGATTTCAAGGAAGATAAGTTTTTTGGATAAAAATTCAAATTTAAGTGAAAATTGTTTTTCAATGAGCATGACCAGATGGAAGTCTGAACTCATAGACTTTTCAAATGTCTAACCTGATAATCAGACGCAATGGTCCAAGACTTATTGCCTATTTTACGAAAGGATATGGAGTAAATGAACATGAGATCATAACACATATGTTAACTTCGACTGCAAAAATTTTTAATGAGCTGCATGGCCATTTCGGAAATTTATTCCTCATCAGCAGCACTAGAACCCAAACAAAGGAAATCCATTATTAAAAAATGGTTGAAATGCATAAAACCAAAAGAAATCCGAATAATCAGTATTATTCCACTTTATAATTATAACTTGACTAATAACGAATTTTCATTGGCCAAGACTGTCACACGTGACTGTGAACAAAACATCGTGTCTCCCGCTGAACGTCGTGTCCAAATATCATATTCCCCTCATTCGAAATTCTCTAGATTTTACAAGAGTTATCATAGAAAGGAGGTGTTCTGAATTAACATGGTTAAGGAACAGCTCACTGTCGCATAGCCAAGAGTTTTTACTGAATAATAAGGTCTCAACAGCACACTTTTAATTATTTTCATTTGTGTTGTTATGTCAATTTCAAAAATCAATAAAACAAATTTATTTCAGCAACGGCAATGTCTTTTCTTACTGTAGTGTAATTTTAGTTCTTTTGTCCTTATTACGCTATTATATTTTCACCGATCAATGTCATAGATGCAGCGGCTTTCGAACATAGGAGGATTGAGGCGAAATTTCAAGAAAAAATGATTCCAGACGAGTTTTTGCTAGTTTTTGTCAATTTTGCCTGAATTCTTCAAGATCATGAAAAAAATTTCAGATAGATGGAGGGAAGGTAGAACCTTCAATGATTTGTACATATTAAACTTAGTGGTGGAATAAAATATTTATTTCTCATGAATGTGGGAGATATGAAGATTTGTTTACCCTCCGGAAATCATATTCCCTCAGGCGATGCCTTCGGGAAATATGATTCCCTCGGGTAAACAAATCTTCATATCTCCCACATGCATGGGAAATAAATGTATAATATCAGATATAGCTAAGGATTTAGTCAAGTTAAACTCTGTTTTAAAACATAATAAATTTGTAATGGAAATGAAAAACCATGATCCTTAACTTTTTCTGCTGGGTGTACACATACAAGATGGACCATAGTGACCTGTATATATCTGAGAATCATCTAGGATATTTGCTTAATTATGTTCTGAATACTTACCCAACACGGATCATAGTTATTCCAATATCTTGCTGATGCACCTGTTATAAAAGAATAATAGAAGTAGTGAATAAATATGGGGGTAAATAAGACAAAACATTTTCTTGATTAAACAGGAATTTAAGAGATCTTCAGGCTATAGCCAGGGCGTGCTTTTGCCATCATTTGCGTCCGGCGTCTGTCGACCGTCTGTCTGTCCGAAAACCCTTCATTCAAAGTTCTTTTCGTCTAAAACCACTGGGATATTTTACATCAAACTTGGCCTCTTAGTCTCAATGGTCCTTTGATCGTCTCCTTTAAAAATTGTATCCAGCAGGTAAGCATACTACCCACGATGGCCGCCAAAAAGAGCATAGTTTAACATTTTACCCTTTGGAAAACACGTTCAAGAGCTTCTCAGAAACGACTAGTCCAATTAGAACTAAACTAAATAAAATTCTATGGTCCTAAGATGGTTCCTCTAAAAAAGACCTGTACCTCAACTAAGATGACCGGCAGCGGAGAACATACTTTAGCATTGGACCTGTGGAAAACACATTCAATGATATCAGAAATTACCACCTCAAATAGACAAACTTAGTCACAATGGTCCTTAGATTGATCCCGAAAATCTGAAAAAGTCACCGACAGCCCGTTGCAATCAGCAGAAAACACAGTTCAACATGGTACCCTTTAGAAACACATTAAAAGATTTATTTTTATCTCTTAAACCATTTTTCCAATTTGACCAAACTACACCACAATAGTCCTTATGTGGTCTGCTTCAATTTTATGTCTGCTAGGTTTGCTGCAAATACAAGATCGCCACCAGTGAGAACTCAGTTTAACATTGGACACTATTGGAAATGCCAATCAGGTCTCTGAAAATATCTATGTCAGCTATGGTAAAGGTGGGCGATACAAGCTCTTCAAAGTCTCTTGTTATTATTATTCTCCTTGACGTTACTATGAAGATAGAATTATTGGACAATAGCTATCGCTATGCAATGTTAGTCGAAATAAATATCCCCTCATTCAACATTTGACCCTTATTTTAATCAAACGGCAATTTTTATATGATTAATGAAGAGAAGATGACCATGAATTGCTCTTCATCTCACTTAAATAAAAAATGTCAACCTGATTTCGTCAGTCGTCTAACCGTCGTCTCTCAGCTTTTCACATTTCATCATCTGATGATACTTTCAGGAATATTATATGTCAGTTTGTTAAGTCCTTTTTGATCCCACAATAAAGATGGCTGTCATCACTGATGGTTTTACATTGGACCTATGGCAAAAAGATCATCTCCTCTGAAAACATAGATGCAAATGGGACAAAACTATATTAAAATGAGCTATATGAGATCATTTACAAAAAATGCTCATTTTACTCTGACCCGTCTAAAAACATTACCGTTAATGCAGAACATATTTATTTTCTACTTATTACCACTGGGTTGGTGCCTCTGCTGGTGGACTGTTAGTCCCGAGGGGATTCACCAACCCGGTAGCCAGTGCCTCGGTGCTGGCCCGAAACCGAATTAATTTTGAAACTTTCAATATCTAGACTTAACAAAATTTTGTTCAAAACTAAGGCCTTTCTCCCTCTTGCATAGCTCTGTCCTTAGCTGGTTTTGGCTTTCCTTTAGATCCTATAGGTAATTTGTTCTCTGTCAGCTTTTACACATATTTCAGTATATGGATTTCCAAATGTTTTGATTTGATCTTCACTGAATATGCACAATTTGTCGAAATGTGCACATGCAAAATCTAAATAATCAATAATTTCGGTATTTTGTTATTTATTTATCATTATTTAAATGAAAATTGATATTTTGATTATTGCTAAACCTGTGGTGTAAATCTGCAGAAATTGAATTTACAATATCTTAACTTATTTATTAGCACTGGGTCGATGATATATATACCAGATCAGTAGTCCAGTACTTTAGGATGCCCAGAAAAATAAATGAAATGACTTGATATAATCATACATGGATTGTTTTTTTTTTAATTTTTTATAATTCAAAATGTTACTCTGAAAATTCTGTTGATATGCAAAGTTTTCTCGCAACTGACTCTATGAGTGTACTTTGGTTGTTTAAATGTTTAGTCTGGTAATTGTCTTCTGTTAGTCGTTTTGTCGGGTAACGGATGAAAGCTATTGTAAGAACACTTTGCCACTTAATTTAATGTTTGTGAACGATTATGCATCCATGGTGGTATATTAACTTTCAAGTATCGTTGTTCGACAACTAGCAATAAGTATCATTGTTCGACAACTAGCAATAAGTATCATTGTTCGACAACTAGCAATAAGTATCATATCATTGTTCGACAACTATCAATAAGTATCATTGTTCGACAACTAGCAATGAATTCTGCTTACACCGGTGCTAGGGACTGTCTTGAATAAGCAAAGCTCATTGTTGAAGGCCTCATGTTGACTTCAAGATGAAGAATACAACAAAGGCGTTGTTTTGTTTGGTTTTACAAATTATTTTTTGAGATGTTTTCTCGTGCGCATTTACTCCATATAATTTTATTGTTAATGGCAAGTTGAACTCAAATGCTTTAGAATATTGGAATCCTATTTTAAATGGTCGCCTGGAATGATCTAGATTTCTTTTTTCAGAAAAATTTACCATAAACATTATGGACGATCTCATGTGTTGACAAATAAATTCAAAATCATAATCAAGTCGTTTCAACAGAATCGAATTTCAAGCAGTATTTCATCGTTACATTTGAGTCATTGCGTCCTTACATTATTATTGTAAACAAATTATGGTACCTTTAGATTTTAAACAGCCCTACGTTAGACATAGCTAGATTAAATATGAATTTTCTTACCTTGCATAACTGACCCGACGATGAACATAAAGGCGAAGAGAATTGTAAACAATTTCATGGTTATCTGCAATAAAAGCATATCAAATTTTGCATCAATAAATATATTTCAATTACAACACAAATGTTGTCAAAATGTATGTTTTTTTTTAAATTTTGTAATACTTAAAATTAACGTAATGCATCAATTATTTAGGAAAATTATTTTGGAGATTCTCAATTTGAAAACTCATGTCTGTTAATTACTGCTTATTAATTCGTGTTCTGTAAAATGTTGAAGAATTAAAACTTGGAAGGTAGTGTCTAAATCAGTATTTGACATGGTATGAACGAGGGTTGTATTTAGCAATTTTTTTTATATTTAAATGCATGGCAACAAAGCGACATGACCAGATTTGATCCACTGGAACAGCCCACCAGATATTTTTTTTTATTAAAACTTCAATAAGGCACATGTTAATTAAGCCAATTGATATAAAAATATGAATGAAACTAGAGAATGTGTCTGTAAGACACGGATGCCCCGCCAATAAATTTATCGCAACAGATTAACTCAAGTCAATCATTCATAAGATTAGTTCTCTGTCACTGAATTGTGATGAAATCAAAAATTTAACCAAAGTCATTTAACCATAAAATGTAGGTCATGGTCATCCAATTGTTACTGAAATGGGCAAATCTCTTATAGCTGAATGTTACAGTAAAATATTATGATGCTACAATACATAGTAGTTGAGAAATAGACTTAAACACAAGACTTAACCAAAGTCACTGAAGCGTAAAATGTAGGTCAAAGCCAACTAATTTTCAATGATGTGGGTATTACTCATCAAGGCAATTAATTTGATGAAGTATCATTGTCCTATAATGTGTACTTGTTGAGAAATGGACTTTAACGCAAAACTTAACCAAAGTCACTGAAGCGTAAAATGCAGGTCAAAGCCAACTAATTTTCAATGATTTGGGTAGTACTCATCAAGGCAATTAATTTGATGAAACATCGTTGTCCTGTAACATGTAGTTGTCGAGAAATGGACTTTAACACAAAACTTAACCAGAGTCACTCAACCATGAAATATAGGTCAAAGTATCAAACTACCTAGTGAACTATGTAGTACTATCCAAGATCTACCTATACTGGTCTACTATTATTGTTCTATACCTTACAGTTTCTGAGAAATGGATTTAAACGCAAAACTTAACCGGACGTACGGACGAACTTACGGAAGGACGGACAAGGGTAATACTATATGCCCCTTCCACATTCGTGGGAGGGGCATAAAAATAATTTGTATATGATGAAATAATGTCTTATGTAGGAAAATCACTATATGCATGAGGAAACTTGTGGTGTCAATTTTCCAATCGTCTCTAAATACGTGCATAAAGTAAGTGAGAACCGAACCGACAGTCCAAGGACGAACAATCCATGAACAAAGGCAACATCGGAAACACTTAGAAACAAGGACACCACTTGAATGCGGGACAAAAAAGAAAAATGGAGACACACATACAGATGAACAACACGGACCCAATAAAAACCATTGGTGAGATCAGGTGTGCCGGTAGAGTAAGCATCTCCTGCTTCTTATAAGACATTATAAATTAAAATTATATCAAAAATATTAAAATTGATTAAATTCTTTGGTTAAATGGTGCAAATCGTAACAACATTCTATAAAAAATGAAACACTATTTTTCATAAAATTACAAATGTGTTTGATTAGAAAAATGTAAGGAAAAAGGACAGTTGACGAAAAAAGCCGACTTTTCACAAACTTGGCATTTCTTACTTCTTAGATTTATCCATACTGTGGTGGTATTTTTACGACGAGTCAAATTAAAAATACAAACTATAACCAATACAACGCTTGTTGTTACTGTCATACTGCTTAAGTTTGACAAGCTACGTAAACTGATAGACTACAAATTGTAAAAGCAAAATACTTATAGTAAAAAAAACAAACAAACATAAAATCACGATGGACCTAATGTAGCAAAAATAACTTATTTAATATTATATAACCAAGCACCGAGGCTACGTTACATTTATTTTTCTCTATATATGGCCATTTCGACAACTTATAGAAACTATGCTATGAAAGGATATTGAGTGAATGTACATGTGACGAAAACGCACACGATACATAGAAAACTCCAGTTTATCAAGCCCCCCCCCNCCTAGCGAGATCAAGAAGGCCCCTAGCGTGCACTATGTCTCTTCAGTGCAGATCAAATAAAAAGATATAAACGTATTTTATCGTAATAAAAATATTATTGCACAGTCACTTGCTGTGATAACGCCTAAATAAGGATAAATCCAGTATTTACCTTTTCCTGGTGTCCTTCAGATATATGCTATTATTCTAATCATGCCAGCTTATATATTGTCTGGACAAAACCAAAAAAGCAAAAAACATCATGCTAAAATTCTTGTATCATTTGCATGTTATTGGGTTACTCAAGTCTATACAAGTGTAAGTTTGTTGATCTATGATTTGTTAAAATATGATTTATTGAAGAGCTTATAACGTTTTTACATATATAACTTTACATAAAATAACAAAAAATATAGATTTATTGAAAGGCGTCATACTTTTAGTATTAAAATGTTGGCGTTACCCAAGGGGACCCAATTTTGACCATCATCTAATGGAAATAAGATATATCCGCAGTGAAAAAAATAAGACCTATTATTAAAAAACACGCAAGTTCAATAACCAAAACAGACAAAAATATCTAATTAATCATACATTTAATTGTAATTGTGTGGTCTTCTATTGACAAGTTTGCTTGTCTTTATGATTGTCTAACATCATTGTACTTAGTCAAACCATTCTATGACAAGTTCAAATGACCAAATTTTACATCGAAATGTAATTATTTACTTTTAGTTTTTACCTTTATATGTATTTCTGAATGTGCATTAAATCAAACTGCCTAATACAAATTATAAAGGGAAATTTCCCAAGTTTGCTATTATACTGAATAACATTAACATGTATTCATAAATATATTGAAATGTCACAAAAAGGCTTATTATACATAGGCGTATTATGCAGAAGACAGAAAGATGAAACTGTTTAGGTCTCATCTCTCAATTACAAAACATAAGTTATACAAATAAAACAATCATACAACCAATAAACCGATTTAACCCTAACGCTAGTTCGTGCTAGTGCCGGTACCAATCCGGCTATCCCGAGTTCCTTTCGTTGTCCATGTTTGTCTTTTGTCATTTTGTTTTTCTCGTGCTGTTCAATGGTGTATTGTGGCATGTGATTGTGGATTTCGGCCATTGTAGGTGTTTCCTATTAACATTAAACTGGACATTCTGTACAGAATTATAAGAGACTTAATTGAAATTCACAAGACACATAATTAAAATCAATCTACTTTCATATATACATATGAAAATCACAAATTTGAATTATTTCTTCTCTTCTTCTCTTTTAAAATTAAATAGTAGATTTTGCCGCCTGACATTATATTCTAAAGTTATATACATTTGTTATTGCGGGCTTACTATTGTTTCCCCATAGACAGAGTCTTCAATAAATTTTACATTCATATCATAATTCTCTCCAAAATATGTAATTAATTCCTGTCATTGAGTAGGAGAAATGGTGTAAGCATGTAATATTTTGAACATGTTAACTTGTTGACAGAAACGCGTTATATTATTATTTCAAACTTTTTCCAAAATATAACTTCTTTAGCGTCATTTAATACCGAATTAATTGTGTTAATCTAGTTTCTGCAGATGAATTAATAGTACATGTAATTTGTGGAATTTTACATTTACTTAGTATCGGGATTCCCATTGGAACTAACTGCACACCACTTTTAGTTGACCCTTTCCTTTAATCGTGTGAGAGGAGCTAACACAAGGAAAAAAAAAACATTAAGTCCAGTTCTTTAATTTCAAATTCCGCTAAAAAGACGATGTACTTTCTCTTAATAATTTAAAATTTAAGGAATATTTACACCAGATCTATCCTAATGATAACGTAGATCTTTTGATATACATTGACAAAGGTTGACGTTCGAAATCAAAGCTTTATGACAAACGTGATCATTTAAACTTTACAATTATAAATTTTCCCTGTCTTAGCGTCAATATACCTACCTCTTCAGCCTATGGAGTGTACATTTCACAGTTGATTCGACGAGCATTTGGTCTGTACAGTGATGTTTTGAAGAGCAAGAACAAAAGCTGCTAAGTCAGGGATTTGTTAAGCCTTTTTTACTTTCATCCCTCAAGAAATCCTATGGCATCACCATGACATCATTGAAAGATCTGTGTCTGTGTCTAACATGAAAAAGGAAATTTTGAGCTAGATTTCACGTCTTCGCGGATTTGACAAAACCGGTTCTGACAAAACCCTGGATTGACCGACTGATACTGTGACGGTTGCTGCTAGCGGAGTAGGAAATACTAGTGCTTTTGTCTGGAAACGGATGTTATTAATTGAAAGAGCACTTTGCCAGTTTAATTAATGTTTGTTGACAACCCCGCATCCATGACCAGGAAAGACATGGATGTGGCGTTGTTCGACAATTAGCAAAGAATTCCGCTCAAACCGATGTTAGGGGCCGTCTTGAGTTTACTATGAGGTATGAGCAAAGCTCATTGTTGAAGGCCTCATGGTGACTTCAAGATGAAGAACAACAATAAAAGCGTCGTTCCTTTGCTTGTTTTTACCATATATTTGTAGAGACTTTGTCTCATGAACATTTGCTCCATATCCTTTCATTCACCATTTACTCTTCCGGAGCACCTGATGTCACTCCCGGTTTTCATTGGAGTGCACACTATAAGTGCCTTAGTTCTGAGTGTCGTATTTTGATGTTGTCTGTCTCATGTCCCATGTCTATATACCCGTTTTTGTGTTTGTCTATTGACTTTGATTTTTGTGATTATCACATTCCTTGTTCCATCAAGATTCTACTGCCGTTGTTTTATCAGTATAGATAAACCAAAACAAAAATACATTGACTCAATGTCTTTGAAAATACATGTAGTATTTCAATGATTAAGGGTAATAACAGAATTTTAAGAGGCCGAAATATAAAGGACAGAAATACAAAGTAGGCGTAAAACTCCAGTGAAAAACTTACCCAGGCTCAATACTTTGTACAGTAGGTAAATATTAGTGAAAAAGAGGCAAAATGCAACAATTCTGTTTTCATTTCATTTGAACACGAAGATCTGATAGAGTATATAACCAAATTTATAACCTGTAAGGAGCTAAAATATAAAATATATGAACAGAGTATTCATGTCATTTAGTTTCATTCTTAACCTGAGATATTACTTTTTCATAATAATGCCGATTTTGGGGGTAACAGGGTCGGTCAGGAATCTGCGTATCTGTATCGAGGATCGAACAAGAAAATAACAAAATATAGGCGTATGCCATTGTTGATGATTAACAATTTCTCAAAACACCAGATTCTTTTACATACAAGCACTGGTCATCAAAACCAATTTTCACCAAAACAAAAATTTGTCATGGTTCTTATTAATTTTAAGGATGCTCGCTGGTCACGTTTTAGTATTTCTGTCATCTCGGGTTTGTCCTTATCACAGTAACAACTTCCTTGATCAAGTATTTCTCGACATTCCGTGCAAACTATAGAATGCATAGCAATACACCATACAATTTCAAATTAAAAGATAAAATAATCTTTTAAGCATGTCATCAAACATCAGTCTTTTGATATATTAAAATTAGACACGCTTAAAAAATATTAGACAAGCAAATAGAAGAGAAGACTTGAAACTTTTACAATATTAAGCCATGCTTGTTTATAAAGACTTTACACATTTTTGTGGAATACAAACAATTTTAATCTGATTAAGCCAAAAGACTTGTATACCAAATTTCAAATTGTCATCTATCACATAATTTAAAAGTAATTTGTCATTTTTTTTTATTCATGTAATCTTATTTCTGACATATGTTTGAAGGACCTCGACTTTTTATTTTGTTATGTTTCTCATACTGACATGAAATATCTATTATATTAAGTCATGCTATTTTTTATTTCCAAGTTACATTGCATGCGTTTGTTTAAACTGTGAAACTTGCAACAAGGGCAAATACAAACCAAAATACTATGTTAGTTTAATTTTGGATTAACTGCTTATTGTATTTCTTACTTTCATTACATTCTGTCACGACAAAGTCAAGTGAGTATGGATGGTAGCAAAGCATTGGATTGTCCTTGTCCTCTTATAAAAGTTTAGAGTCTTGATATTCGGGTTATTGGATGTGGTTTGTTTCCTTTGATTTATTCACTTTTTACTCTTTATGGCTATTTAGGGCTTGCTATATGGTGTAAAGTTCCTTACTCTGTTGAAGACCGTACAGTGACCCCTAGATGCTTTGTTTTACATGGTTCGCTTTAACACATTTCCTTTCTTTTTCATATTGTATATTGGAGTAATCTTTATAACCTGCCAAGTCTGAATATTTTAACGTAACTGGAATATTCTTCGATAAGAGATTAAGGACAAAAATCCACACAAATTACACAAATTGCAAAACGATCAAAAGAATAATATGTTTCTGAAAAGCAATTGACGTCCTAATAGGTACATGAAAAATTGCAATATTAAACCGTTGTTAAAATGATTTACATATACTTAGTAAATCTCCACAACTGGATGTCACTTGAATCTTGTTACTCCATGAAACACGTGTACAGCTGATAACGAAATTTTCTGTTTTTTATGCAACTTTGGTATTACGTCTCTGAACTTTGTAATGAATGCGTCTTTGTTCCTTCAGTGCTCAACTGTTGTTTTCTTTCAGATTAATGTACATGTATAAATCGAATTAATTAACAATTTATTTTAGGCTACGTCAAAGGTCCTTGGAGTTAGAAAGGATTTATTAATGCTATCAATGCCATGTTTATTGTGCCTTCATCTCACTATTTTATTATGCAAGTTTTCTTGGAATTTATTCGATGAATTTCCGGTGGTTGTGTTATGACTGTCTTCTATTAGTCTTGTATTAGTCTTTTGCAGGACAACGGACGACAGAGGAACACCTTGCCAATTAATTTTATATTATTTCTGACGACCTTTCACCTATAAGTACACAGAAGCATTGATGGAGCGTTGTTCGACATCTAGCAATGAATTCAGCTTAAACTAGTGCTAGGGGACCTTTTGAACTTGCTATTAGCTGTGATTTCAAGATGAAGAAGTTCCATTGCTTGCCTTAACCATGCATTTGTAGAGACTCATGTGTATTTACTCCATATCCTTTCATTGTTTATCAGAGACCATCTGCCATTGTAACATATTTGAAGTAACTTCGTTTTTAGCTCACCTGGCTATGCCAGGGTGAGCTTTTACCATCACTTGGCGTCCGGCGTCCGTCCGTCCGGCGTAAACTTTTCATTCAAAGATCTTCTCCTCTGAAACCACTGGGCCAATTGGAACCAAATTTGGTCACAATAGTCCTTGGGTGGTCCCCTATAAAAAAGGTATCCGGCAGGTCCGTACCTCATCCAAGATGGCCGCCAGCGGGGAACATAGTTTTAACATTGGCCCCTATGGGTAAACACATTCAAAGATCTTCCTCTCAGAAACTACCAGCCCAATTATAATCAAACTTAGTCACAATGGTCCTTAGATGGTCCCTTCCAAAAAAGGTATCCGTCAGGTCCGTACCTAATCCAAGATGGCCGCCAGCGGGGAACATAGTTTTAACATTGTACCCTATGGAAAAGACATTCAAAGATCTTCTCAGAAACTACCAGTCCAATTATAACCAAACTTAGTCACAATGGTCCTTAGATGGTCCCTTCCAAAAAAGGTATCCGACAGGTCCATACCTAATCCAAGATGGCCGTCAGCGGGGAACATAGTTTTAACATTGGACCCTATGTAAAAGACATTCAAAGATCTTCTTCTCAGAAACTACCAGTTTAATTATAACCAAACTTAGTCACAAGGGTCCTCAGATGGCCCCTTCCAAAAAAGGTATCCGACAGGTCCGTACCTAATCCAAGATGGCCGCCAGCGGGGAACATAGTTTTAACATTGGACCCTATGGAAAAGACATTCAAAGATCTTCTAAGAAACTACCAGTGCAATTATAACCAAACTTAGTCACAATGGTTCTTAGATGGTCCCGTCTAAAAAAGGTATCTGGCAGGTCTGTACCTCATCCAAGATGGCCGACAGCGGGGAACATAGTTTTAACATTGGACCCTATGGAAAAGACATTCAAAGATCTTCTTCTCAGAAACTACCAGTCCAATTATAACCAAACTTAGTCACAATGGTTCTTAGATGGTCCCTCCCAAAAAAGGTATCCGACAGGTCCGTAC
Organism: Modiolus philippinarum; assembly: GCA_002080025.1. NCBI lineage: Eukaryota > Metazoa > Mollusca > Bivalvia > Mytilida > Modiolidae > Modiolus > Modiolus philippinarum. The sequence goes on from MJUU01019547.1 coordinate 13,032, forward strand.
CTAATGAAAGATGGCCACCAGCGGGGAACATGTTTTAACATTGGACCCCATGGGAAAGACATTCAAAGATCTTCTTCTCAGAAGCTACCAGTCCAATTATAACCAAACTTTGTCATAATGGTCCTTAGATGGTCCCTTCCAAAAAAGGTATCCGGCAGGTCGGTACCTCATCCAAGATGACGGCCAGCGGGGAACATAGTTTTAACATTGGACCCTTTGGAAAAGACATTCAAAGATCTTGTTCTCAGAAACTACTACTCCAATTAAAACTAAACTAAGCCACAATGGTCCATAGATGGTCCCTTCCATAAAAGGTATCTGGCAGGTCTGTACCTCATCCAAGATGTTCGCCAGTGGGGAACATAGCTTTAACATTGGACCCTATTGAATATACATTCAAAGATCTTCTTCTCAGAAACTAACATTCCAATTAGAACCAAACTAAGCCACAATGGTCCTTAGGTGGTCCCATCCAAAAAAATGTATCTGGTAGGTCCTTACCTCATTCAAGATGGCCACCATCTGGAACATAGTTTTTACATTGGCCCAATTGATTTTAAGGGGAACCTCTGCCCAAATTTTTGAATTTTTATTTGAATTGTGGTCTGAATGCTTTAATTTCAGCAGCATGTATTACCTTGATTATAAGGGGAATCCCTGCCCAATTTTTTTTTTTTGAATGGTGTTCTGTTATGGGTTGGTGGAGCTTTCGGTCGCAAAGGAAACCAAACAAGAATACTGTAATTTAAAAAAAAAGTATTCTGCTAAATTTTAAGTTTTGTTTTTCCTATTGCAAATGAAGTTTATCTATGTCAGCCATGGTCCAGGTGAGCGATACAGGCTCTTGAGAGCCTCTTGTTTGAATGAAAAATTCAATCAATCAACATTTTGATATCTTTGAACTTTCAGTGTGTATTTATAATGATCCTTTACAAATGGGCAAATGACAACGAGTACCAAATAATGATACTTTACATAGTAGGTAGTTCAAATAAAAATATTACAAAATAACAGACTGCAAAAGGATATTTATCAAATAAGTAAACATCATTGTACATTGACATATTTGTCATTTCTGTACAAATGATAAAGAAAGAGTTTATATATTCACTATGTAGTACATCTTAGAGTCTCTAGGAAGACATGCCATGTAAACAAATGTTCCTTTTTGTTGTCCATTAAGAAAATGACTGCACAAGGATTACTGTTTTGTTTATCTGTTTCCCAGATGACAACATATATTTCCCTTTACAAATCAAGTTTGTTTTTCCTTTACTGGATATGACTTATCTTCCGTAGCTGACCTGTTCAACACGGCGGGTCTCACCCATAATTTCTATTGGGTCCGTGCTGTTCATCTGTATGTGTGTCTTCATTTTTCTTTTCTGTTCCGTGGTGTTCCTTTACAAAGATTGCTCATTTCGTTCCCATTCGGCAAAAAATTGCTGCCAGCACGGAACTTAGGTTTAACATTGGACCCTATGGGAAAATCACATGTTCATCTTCTCCTCAGAAATCACTGAAGCAAAATCAACCCAACTCTACAGGCATGATGTATGGAAGGTCTTTCACAAAAATTGCTCATTTTGTTTTGATCTAGCAAAAAACGTAAGCACGGAACATAATTAAACATTGAACCCTATGGGAAAATCACATTTTCATTTTCTCCTCCAAAAAACAACTTGAGCAAATTCAACCAAACTTTATAGGAATGTTGTAAAGAAGGTCCTTTACAGAAATGACAAATATGTCAATGTACAATCATGTTTACTTATTTGATAAATATCCTTTTGCAGTCTGTTATTTTGTAATATTTTTATTTGAACTAACTACTATGTAAAGTATCATTATTTGGTACTCGTTGTCATTTGCCCATTTGTAAAGGATCATTATAAATACACGATATCAAAATGTTGATTGATTGAATTTTTCATTCAAAAAACGAAGTAACTTCAAATATGTTACAATGGCAAACAATGAAAGGATATGGAGTAAATGCACATGAGTCTCTACAAATGCATGGTTAAGGCAAGCAATGGAACAACACTTCCATTGTTGTTCTTCATCTTGAAATCACAGCTTATAGCAAGTTCAAAAGGTCACCTAGCACTAGTTTAAGCTGAATTCATTGCTAGATGTCAAACAACGCTCCTTCGTTCCCATTCGAAAAAAATGACCGCCAGCGCGGAACTTAGGTTTAACATTGGACCTTATCACGGGGCCTAATCTGTTCGTAAAAATGTGGGTAAATTCGCGAATACGTAAAAAATTATTGGGTGAAAAGGATTGTTCCATATAAGAATCGTTTTTATTTTCTAAATCAACCAAACCAAAAAATATTAGCTATGCGCATTCTATGGACAATTTGATTTCTAAACGAACTGACCATACCAGGGTTTTCACGTTCCAGTTATTGAAGCTAGAAACCTGCACAAAAGTGACATTGGCCCATTGAAAAGCTGAAGACGACAACATAATTCTATTCTGTAGAAAAGTACAGCTATTTGAGGGAATAAGAATACATGTAATGCTCTTTTGTTTACCAAAAATATTTAAAATTAAATGGAATTAAAATCGATATATATCAGAAAACAAATGGAATAAGCACATATATTTTGGTGATTTCAAGAGTACGACAGATTTAAGGGTTGATTTCCATATATATATTTCCAGAATCTAATGGTCGTTCCCTAAATTAATAACTGCAATTTTTCTGGATATAATTATTTTCGAATCTTTCACTGTAATATTTTCATTGTTTTGGTCCGCTGCAGCTCAGAGTCCTGTGAAAACTACAGCATTGAGTGAGATACGACTTTTTCAACTTGAGATATGAGATAGATAAATTTTCTAATTTCAATACGTGACAATTGCACTATTCAAAGCTGAGAAACGTCGTATCTCACTATAATTTGTTTCTCAAATGACCGGAAGGCAATGATTGACACAAACATGACCCTGTCTGCTGCAATCTCAGAAACAGAGGTGTATTGCTCTTCCCCCGTCAGATTATCAACCCTACCGCAACGTTTCCTCCTTATGCTGTAATTTTTGCTTACATACGAAATTTAAATCTGTTTTTGTAGTTGCAGTTCTTAAACAACATTTAGAGCTTTTAAAATAAGCCGAAGAAGCTTTAAAAAGACATTGAAATAAGGCCTTTATTTCTTAAACAAGACTTACAGCTTAAATTTTTGCTTACAATCTTCACTTTTGTGCACGTTTCACACAAAAAGTACAAATGATTTTGAACTAAAACTTACGCCGGGAAAATCGCTATTACTTTCGCTAAAGAATATGCACAACTTCTTTGTAAACAAGGCTATATGAACACTAATATAGTTTAGAGATTCTCACTTTGTCATTTCTGAATCGGGTTTGTTTACATATTTTTGGTCATCACCCACATTTAAATTACTTATCCACGAAATCACCTAAAATATTTTTCGAGCAGATTAGGCCCCATGCTTATTGGATTTCTGAAACTGCCGATGTAAATTCAACCAAACCTAACATGAATGGTGTATGGAAGGTCCTTTACAAAGATTGCAAATTTCTTTCCCATTCGACAAAAAATATATAAATTCAACCAAATCTTACATGAATGGTGTATGGAAGGTCCTTTACAAAGATTGCTCATTTCTTTCCCATTCGACAAAAAAGATAATGGCCGCCATCAAGGAACTTCGGGAACACATTTCACCTTATGGGAAAAAATCACATTTTGATCTTCTCCTCTGAAACGCTGAAGCAAATTCAACCAAACTCTACAGGAATGATGTATGGAAGGTCTTTCACACAGCTTGCTCGTTTCTTTTCGATTCGACAAAAAGTATAATAGCCGCCAGCGCGGAACTTAGGTTTTACATTGGACCCGAAGGGAAAATCACATTTTCATTGTCTCCTCTGAAACCACTGAAGCAAATTCAACCTAACTTTACAGGAATAGTGCATGAAAAATTATTCGTTTCGTTCTGATTTGACAAAAATTGCTGCCTTTATAGAACATAGTTTAACATTGGAACCTACGATGAAAAAGTATTTTGTCAGGTCAGCGATACAGGCTGTCTCTGAGCCTCTACTTTGACTGACAGTTCGGTTCTCACTTACTTAACATATGAACAAGAGAAAAACTTTCAATTTAACCAAACCGGGTTTTCTTGTGCATGTACAGTATATCTTGCGCATTGCTCAGTCATTGATATGTTTCCATATGTTGTCATAGTACAAATGAAATACCTTGTTGTAACATATTTTGCATGACTAAGTTCAGAAACAGGAATTAATGAAATAAACTATCAAAAATAAGTCAAAGCACCATCCGCATTTCTGATGTATGTACAACAATATGCAAAATACAAACGTCATATCTTGAAAACTGTAGGACCTATATTCCGGATTCCAGATAAACGTATACCCTGCAGACACATGATGAGAAAAAAGTTCGACAACTGATATTATTGGTATTAAGTATCAAAAGTAATAGCCAATTACACTTTACTAATATCATATATGTACAAAAGTTGTACAAAATAAAAATTTCCTGACTAAAAAATTGTAGGAGTTCGCTCCTGGTGAACATCATCCTGGTGAACATCATATCAGAAATTCGAAAGTCTTTCTGCAACAGAAGTAACCTTTGTAACAGTGTCAAGGCATTTAATTTATCTACACTTTATACTTCTTTCCTAAATGATAAGTTAAAGTACATCAGTCTGTCTAGACAGAAAGGATGTAAAAAGATATTCATATTTGGTGCTAGGTAGAGATGGTTCCTAATTTGTTTAACATTACATTGATTCCAACATAAAGTATTAAAAAGGAGGATGTAATCGCAATTCTCAAATTTTTAATTGATAACATATTTGTAGAATTTGGAGGACAAATATTCCAGCAGACAATGGGGACTAATTGTGTGCCACGCTTAACCAATTTGTTTTTCCATTCGTATGAAATCAGGTTTATACAAGAGCTATGAAAAAAATAATAAGCTGTTCAATTTCTGTAATTCCAGTAGACCGAATTCTTCTGCCTCTATGGTGCAAATATTACCTATTTATCATTTATCTTTTCTATTTGGACTTTTATTTTTATTTTTTAATTTTTGCTGTTGCCCCAGGGCAACAGCAAAAATAAAAAAATAAAAATAAAAGTCTGGGGCAACAGCAAAAATTAAAAAATAAAAATAAAAGTCCAAATAGAAAAGATAAATGATAAATAGGTAATATTTGCACCATAGAGGCAGAAGAATTCGGTCTATAATTCCAGTATCCGTTATGTAGATGATATTCTCTCATTGATCAATCCTCAATCTTAGGACAATATTCATCATATATACCCAACTGAACTCGGAATTGAAGAAACCACTGATACCATCATTAATTCATGAATTCATTTATTATGTATTGTATATTTCTCAATTACTCTGTTATATAGTTTATGAGAATAAATAAAATAAAGTGAAGAAAGTATAGACCATCATCAGCTTTATATCTGAACGTATACCTCAATATTGATAACTCTGGACGTATGAAAACAAAACTTGACGACAAGCAATGATGATTTCGATTTGCCAGAGTACCTGATGATGCTTCTGTTTTTTAAGGAGATCACATTGTTAGTGTTTTTTCTCATGTGGCGCTTGTAATATGTTCTGTTTGTTTCGTCTTTGTCATTTATACTGTTTCTTTGTTGTTGTCTCTCTGTGTGTAATCCTTATATTGCCATGTGTCCTTTTACAATTACCACCCTAGATAGTGTGTGACCCAGCAACACCGCTGGGTCACACACTATCTAGGGTGGTAACTGTTATATTATTGCTAAGGTCAATCAAGTAGCAAAACTTTAACTGAATCGAAGTCAAGATTCACAACCCACGCCTACATGCTGTTACCTTAAAGTTAAAGGTCCCCTTTTTAGTTCAATGTTAAACCTATGGGAATTTTGTGTAAAATGCCCAGCCTTAACGGCTTGTTGGTTTATTCCAAAAATTTATCTGCAAATTATTGAGATAATTGACAATGCAAAGCTACCATTATTTTATGCTAGTATCAACAAATTGAATAATTTTGCAGAAAAAATCTTGAAAATATTGAGGTAGTTGGATGTTTTCTAGGACAAAAATGCGGTCTGTTCGAATGATTTGCCGTTTTTTATATTGATTATCATAAATAACTCATTCATTTGTTGATAAAACTTGCAACAAATGGTAGCTTTGTATGCATAAATGAAACAAATATCTGCAAACGAAGTTTGGTGAAAAACCAACAAGCCATTAAGGCTGGGGGTTTTACACAAAATTCCCATAGGTTTAACATTGAACTGAAAAAGGGACCTTTAACCTTAAAAGATTACACAGTGTGTACATATCAAACGGAAAAGGTTACAGTTGTATACAATTGTGTCTTTTTAACGACCGCAGATCCGTTTTAGATGTAAACTTTGACATCTGTTCAGTAAAACCTTTACCACTTGGTTGACCGTAGCAATATATTGAATTTCTTGTATACCCGTTGACCTTCCAATGCGACCCAACGCTTATCGGTTGACCCAGCGAAATCTCAAATGTTATGTGATACGATTTATAGATATTTAAATGAGTATATCGATGAATGAATTTTGGTTGTTGCTTCGGTATTTATTTTGAAATTTAACCATTAGTGAATTAACCGTTTTTAGCAGTATTATTCCCCGGAATATGGTGTTTACATTTCACAAATCATTATAGCTATTGTCGTGCCTGTAGTTTGTAGTTTTTCACAATTGACTCAGTCCTGTTGCTAACTAAATTTTTACTGTTGTTACTATTGTTTTTTATTTGTCACATTGGCTAGGGGGAAGGTTTGGGCCCAATAAAACTAGCTTAACCCCGCCACAGCAGGTTTGCGCCTGTCCTAAGTCAAGAAATTTATTAAGCCATTGTGTGTCTTGTCTTTTTTCTAGTTAAGTTTACTTTATGTCTAATATTGATGTCACATATATAGAAGATATAAATTTTCATACAGAGAAACCTAAATTTACAAAGTATGTGAAAGAACTACTTGAAGAAGACTATAAGACATTATTTAAAAAAAAAAAATTAAATTCTGTCACAGAGAGTAATAAATTGTTTCTTTATAGTAAATTTAAGAAAAAATATGAAATTGAACCATATTTGGAAAATATAAAAAAATTGAAAATAGAAAATATCTAACAAAATTAAGAGTCAGCGATCATATTTTAGAAATTGAAAGGGGGAGGTACAAAAATATTAAACGAGAAAACAGAAAATGTAAGAACTGCAATTCCAACACTATTGATGACGAAGAACATTTCTTATTTTCATGTAATAATAACACAAAACTTAGAGAAAACTATTTACAGGAAATAAAACGTTTAATACCAAATATTGAAAGTAAACCAGATAAACTATATGTATGTTTAAATTGTCCACAAATCGTGCAGTATACTGCTTCATTCGTTACAAGGTCTTTTGCGCTGAGGAGAGTGGACTCATCAACTGCATGATTTTTCATTTTGTAATCTTTGTTTTGTTTTATTATGGTTCTGTTATTATTCATGTAAGCCTTCAACCCTAATGTATATGGGTATAAATGTGCATTTAAATAAATAAATTATAAGAGTTTAGGATGATGTTTATTTCGCTGAACTTGATTACTCTTTATTCAGGGGCCGACTCCGACCTGTCGTTGGGTGTGGGGTTTTCTCACCGTTCATTGAAGATCTTATGGTGGCTTTGAGTTGTTATTACTCCCCTTTGGGTCGTTGTCTCTTTGACACATTCCAAGTTTCCCTTCTTTTTTCTATTTGGAACTGGAGAGCTGTAGGACATTTGCTCCAGTAGTTTATAAATCGTGCTGGCCCATATGTGATGTGAAAATGAAAAGTTCAACAACTGGTATATTTGGTATAGTCTATTTGAAAATTTGAAATATCTATATTTAAGAAAATTTTGTTAAAACCTAAGGAGTATCTCCCTCTTGCGTAGCTCTGTCCTAAGCTGAATTTGGCTTTCATATTAAGATCATACTGGTTATTTGGCATAAATTATCAAAAGTAAGAATCAAAGTACCATACACATATCTGATATATAAACAAAATACTAAAATACCCAGTGGCGGATTTAGGGGGGGGGGTGTGTGGACCCGGCCCCCCTTAGGTCGGAAAATATTTAAAATTCCTAGGGTTTATTTTAAAATTTGGTCCCCCCCTTAGCAGAAAGTCTGAATCCGCCACTGATACCAAAGTTGCATAATAAACAGTAAATTTCGTTATGCTGTTCACGTGTTTCATAGAGTTACCTTTCATCAGCAGCATTAGAATCAAACTGATCTACAAAGTAAACATTTCCTGTCTTACAAACTGTAAACTGCAGATTTGCTCCTTACAAATAGTTTACCGTGTTGGAACATTTTTTTATGTACAGATGAACAATATTCGGTATTTTCGGTTAAAGTATTAAAGATGAAAATCAAAGTAGATGAAGCATTATGTCCAATTTATCTGCAAAATAGAGACTTTCTATCTCAAAAATTGTAATACATTTGCTCAGTATTTATAATATACACTTGTATTATTATTTAAATAAGTAATAATGGTGTCAAAGGTAAAGATTATGGGGATCAATGCCAGCTACCATGTTTTCAAAAACTCTTTTTTAAACTGGTTACAGACGTTATGATAATTCAAAACGAATGGAGATGTTTAGAAATTGTCAAGGGATCATCAAATTCATATTCAGCATGTAGTCATGAACATAAACATCACAGAAAAAAACGAAAAGGCGATACCGGAAAGAGTCATATACAATAGAAAACGGCACAATAGACTGAGGAAAAATGCAGTCATCGGCGTTTAAATGTAATTTAACTTTATGTCAGGGGTGACCATGAGTCTGTGATTAAACAGGCTAGAGACTCCATCATATATAGTACCGGAGTTGCTCGGACTTAAGTGAGGGTACTCTAAATGATACCCAATATGATAGCATCTATAACTTGGTGTGACAAGTTGGTACCATCATTGCGCAGCACTGTCGGCAATCATTGTCAAATTGTTCATCATGAAGATATCATAATTATTGAGGTCACTCTCCGGCTGAACTGTTTTTATACGATGTAAGCCTTAATAAAAGGAGGAAGATCACAGAAAACACCAGCAATAGCCGAAAATCACTATCATATGCCTCAATCCAACAGGGAACTGCACAAAAAAATAAGACCTCTTGGCACCGGCACTAGCAAAAGCCAGCGCTATGGTTAAACTGGTTTAATTACTTACCCAAACTTCCTTTTTCTCTATCCAATATCCCTATAGTATAATAGAAATTCAAATAAAACCCGATACAGGTAGACTGCTAACTCAAACCCACTATCTTGAAAATGGAAAAAAAATAATAAAAAGCATAGTAAAGAAAAATGGGTCAAGGAGCGCTCGCCGTTAAACAGCCTGCTAGTTACAGGAACTTCTCTCCTGGTAAAACACTGTCGCACTACGGAATGTCTGTCGTAGTGCCGGTCTCGAGAGGTGTTATACTCATTGTGGTTTTTCGTTGGATGTATCTGTTTACTGATTGTTCTATGTCTTGTTATTTTACTCTAGGTGTCTTTTTGAGTTGCTTCTGGAAGTTGCCGATACATACTATTGTCGACTAAACTGTTGTGGTATTAGACTTCACATGTCCTTTCCATTTTAACGTATAATTAAAATTGATCCTTATGAAAATTTTAAGTTGATATCAAACATAATAATGAAAAAATTACGGACTTACAATAACAGATGGGGAAATGAATAAAAATAAAAATTTGGTAATTGTTCGTATTTGGGTGTGTGTTGTAAAATATTTTCTGCAAACAGCAGAACAAACTATTTAGTTGCAACGTAGTGGTACTACTAGTACCACTAGTTAATTAACATTCCGATAGGCAGAGGTTTGAACCAAGTAGTGCCCATGTACCATATACACGGAAATATAACATATACATTTTCTATTTATCATTTTAAGGTAAATATTATCTGACAAAATTTTAATATAATGTCAATTACAAAAGCTAGGCTTTTTGATAGATTACAATGCAAACATTACTTGCAAAATGTGTTTTTTGAAGTGTTGGAGGGTCACAAGAAAACAGATTTGAATGTATCGAGTTGAAATTATACGATTAAAGTATATCAAAACAATGGCCGAAATATTGATATAAAACCTTAAAATGAGTTATATAATATCAGCTGGAAATCTAGTGGTATAAAGTTATCCCCTTCTAGAAAAAAAACTCTTCTGTGATCATAACATTTTCTGATCAAAATAAGAGCATGGCGACGAAAGTAAACAACCGACAAAATGATAAGATTGAAGAAAGAAACAGACAAATACAATATTAAGGTTCAAACGTCATTCAATTACCAGACCTTTGCTCTGTAGGGAAAAATGATTAAATTTGCCCACAAGAAGGAGTGTTACGAGAATTTCTTAAATAATTCACTGTCGTGAAAAAAATATTTGATGGGCAGACTGGATAAAATCAATTACTATCGGGCATTAAAATGCATATACCCTGACAAATTGTACGTACAAAAAGATTTTTTAACATACATCATTTATAGACCAATTTAGTTACGATTACTGTGTAAGAAACGATGTCATCCAAAAGGTCTTCCGTTGTTGCTATGAAAATTATGTTGTCCCGAAACAGCGCCATTTACCTTTTATACCCATGATCTCAACGGTAATCATCATCACAAGATTTCATTGGTTCAATGGTCAAATCTACATATCGACCAGGAAAAAGAGGCATGTCTTCATTGAAAGAAACCACGTGTATGAGTGAGAAGTAATCGATTTTGTAAACAAAAATGGAAAGTAAAACGCGAAATATCGTCATTTTATTTAATTTAATGTATCTGAACTGCTGCATGTACTCTGCCGAAAATCGGCACATGAAAAGATGATTATTTAAAGAAAAGGCAATGTCAGGGTATAAGAGACGCTACGATCCACAAGTTTCCATGAGCGACAAATTATCGAAAATATCGTTTTTCTTCTAAACTATGCACAGTACCTCCATTCAAATACTTTTTGTTATTTGTATATATAGAAGTCTGTCACATGCACATGAAAGAGTAGAATATTTCACATTATAAGTAACTTTTATAGGACCAAACAACATACCTAAACAATGCAATCGACTTGTTTATCTTTTCTAAACGAGATCTCACATACCACTGGATATCGGACTGATATCTTATAGTTCACCCTGATGGCCAATTCCGTCATTTTCTTCACTCTACTCCTTATACAACTTTGCCACGCACTTATTAGATCACATTAAGTAATGTTTCTCTGCACTTAGAATGGAGATACACCTATTGGTAGAAGGAAAGATAAAACACACTCAGACAAACAAAAAGTACATTGAGAAGGAAGTAATTCAGATGTTAGAATTTTTCAATTCACAATATTAGCATCGTAAACAATGAAAAACTTCGTGATCTCTTCACAAAAGGTCCAAATTATCGTGAACCCCAACCCATCAATTGGAAATATAGCTTTGAAATATTGATGAATATTCCAAACAATGGGCTTTGAGAGAGAATGAAAAGGTTGAAACACTGTCCGACTGGATGAGTTCCATAAAGTCATTGATTGTAGCTCGAACGAGGCGCCTTAATACAGCCATTAACCCAATTCAAAAAGCAAAGTTGAGGATCTCTATGTAGAAAAAATATTGCCATTTTTTCTTAAAAGATTATGTTATTGTACCAGCTGACAAGGCCCAAAACAACATCACATTTATCTGCAAAAGGCACTGCATTGACTGCTTAACAAAGTCGATTGGGCATTGAAAATTCATTGAGTAACTCCACATACATACTCTCCACCACACCAAGGAAGGACAAACTAAACAATCACAAATCAATATTATCTTCTTTTCGTATCAGTTTGAGTGAAGAGAACAATAACCTGCCTTGTATCTCTAGGTACATAAATTACATAAAAGCCCTCACAAACAAAGATACATTGCAGGGTCTGCCAAAGGCACAACAAAAACCTCTTTCTAAGCTCCTAACTTCATTACCTACTGCAGTCAAGATGGCATAAAGATAGATTGTAATAAAGTATACTCAACAAGTGGAGTTCCCCAAAACTCAAAAGACTTATTAATAATATACCCAAAACTCAAAAGACTCATTAATAATATACATATTAAACTGAACTCAACCACTGCAACAGCATCAAAACATTTCATTTTTCTACGCTCTATAATACTTTACCTCATGATAAGCTAAAGTCAATACTCAGGGATTTAAAACATCAGAAGTATAGAGAGGAGGATGTCAGCGCAATGCTGGAATTTTTGGTATATTTGTAGAATTCAGAGGACAAGTTTTACAGCAGACAATAGGGATACCTATGGGGACTATAGTTGTGCGCCACTTTTAGCAGATTTACTTCCTTGTTCGTATGAAACCAGGTTCAAACAAGGGCTAATTTAGAAAAAGACAATAAGTTAGCCAAGTCCATTAATTTCAGCTTCCGTTATATAGATGATGTTCTTTCATTAAATAATCCTCAATTCAAGGATAACCTTCATCTTATATACACAAATGAACTCGAAATTAAAGAGACCACTGATACACCATCATCAGCATCCTTCCTGGACCTATACCTCTACGTTGACAACTCTGGCCTTCTGAAAACAAAACAAAACTTCACGACAAGCGTGAAGATTTTGACTTTCCAATAGTTAACTTCCTGTTTTTGAGCAGTAATAATCCCACATCTCCGGCATATGGCGTCTGCATTTCACAACTTATTCGCTATTGCCGTGCCTGTAGTTTGTACAACGATTTTGTCAACAGAAAGAAATTACTTTCTGAAAAACTTACGCATCAAGGGTATGTTCAGTCACTGTTGCAATTGTCACTACAGAGGTTTTACGGTCGGCACCATGATTTGAAAGACCATTACGATGTTTTTATTTCACAGATGAGAATAGATATCTTTGGGTAAATCCAGAGTTTATTACCGGACTGACAAACACCGACTGTGACAAAATCGGGCTTTTCACAGGCCGTATGACGGGTGCCACGCGTGGAGCAGATCGTACTTACCCATCCGGAGCAACTGATAATACCTCAGTTTTTGCAGGGGTTCAAACTGCTAATGCTTTAGTTTTGTGACGTTCTTATTCATTTTTGTTTATTCGTTTTGTCTTTGGCGTGCTGTCTCGGTTCGTTTTGGCAATGAATTGCCATGAATTTGGCTTTTTGATTTCACCCTTTCTTCATTTTTTCTTCGGTATTCGTTTGCCGATGTGCAACACAGATTTCAATGGTCAATTACGTAACATATTTAGCTGAAGTTTTCATTCATTGGTATGAGGTAAAGTTTTTACAATGGCTAATACAGAAAAAACAAAAGTAGTTATCCAAGTTAAGTTCTGCTACATAGAGCATGAAATAAAGAGCTTTTAATTCCAAATTTAAGAGACTGCCCATAAACATACTTTAGTTGCAAACTGAGCACATTTGTTTTACATTGATGAAAACTGACGTTTGGGATCTACAAATGTAAACTGTATGATAAAACGAGATGATTTTAATTTCGAATTTTCCCCTTCTTTGCGGCAATATACCTTCCTGCCCAACGCATGAAGCGTATACATATATAAGTTTATTCGATACTGTCTACCATGTTGTTTGTATACCGATTTTTAAAAGAACCAAAACATTGTCCTGAAAGCTGCTGAATCAGAAATATGTTCAGCTGCCGTTACTTTCGTATTTCAAGAAATTCCTTTGCTGTTACCATACGACATTACAAGATAACCCTTTGGGACCTAATGTCACACTCGTTTTTTTATGGGAGTTCACTGTAAATGCTTTAGTTTTGAAAAATATTGATATACCGAAGGGACTGTTAATTAATTCAGTATCTTTATGTTGCCAATTTATGTCTCATCAGTGCAGATCAAATCAATATATTAAGAAGACCATAGACCAAAACTTTGTATAGTCGGATAGAGGACAAAAAACCGAAAAGATCTAAATGGAAACCTCAAAACAGCAAACGCCAGAGCTATGTTAGAGAAATACTCCTAATTTTTCTGTTATTTAGCTTTTGCAAGTTTCCAGGTAAAAGCGGTTTTTGGGGCATCACCAAAGTACTGACAGCCGGGCTAGTGAGTACCTCTTGTGCTAGCAGTCAACCAGCAGAGGCAAATGCTAAAAACAACATAAGACGAAGTTACTGTAAATTTTTTTTCTGCAAATTTCCGTTCCGACAACTTATGTCTCTTCAGTTCAGATCAAATCAGAATATTTATAAGTTCTTTAAAACATTCATAATCTTTAATTTGTTTTAGATCACTACCGTAGAGCTATACATGTTCTTTAACTGAAGATAAGATGGATGAATAGAACTGAATGTCAGAGAATATATTTGCATTAACTTCTCTGCAATTGTTATTTATTGCCACTGGATCGATACCTCTGCTTTTGGACTGTAAACTCTCTTTATCGAGGGTATTCAAAAACCTTGTAGCCAATTTTTTATTGCAAAAATGGATGATTATTGCAAAAAGATTACTCCATTCATAACTGTTTTTGTAATATCATTTTTTGCAACAACTTGATTCATGATATTGTGCTCATAGTTTATTCTGTTTATTTTTACATTTTAATCAAAAAAAAATTACCATTATTGAAATTATATTAAAAACAGTTGTTTATTACAAAAACGGTTATAAGAGTGCTCTGTTCCTGAACCGAAAACTGATAAATTTGGAAACCTGCAATATCTAATTTTTATACGCCCGTCTTTGGCGGGACATATTATGGTATACCGGTGTCCGTCCGTCTGTCTGTCTGTCTGTCCGTCTGTCCGTCCGTCCACAAGTTGTACTATAACTTGAGAACGCTTTGAACATTTTTCTTGAAACTTTGCGGGATTGTTGGGTATGACGGAAGAAAGCTCCCTATCGTTTTATTTTGTGGAAGGATTTTTCGTTCCAGAGTTATAGGACTTTGATTATTTCAAAAAGGTATGAAATTGCAATTTCTGTGCACATTGATATTCTTTCATTTTAAGACATCACTACCCCTAAACCAATATACATTTTTTACTGTTTAACATCAGATGAAATAAATCATGCAGATCAGAAGTCCCTTGCATGTGGAGTTTTTAATTTCAAGAATCATTTAATCAGTTTGCTTTAAAGTTGGGACGGGCGTATCATGCGCTCTTGGCGCAGCTGTTTATTTTGTATAGTTCTGTCCATAGCTGATTATGTTTTGCATTTTGATTCGTTTGGTTATTAGTTCTCTCTAAGCTTTGATAATCTTTCGGGTTATGGTCTTCCAGACATTTTGATTTTAACTGCACTGAACGGACATTAATTGTCGTAATGGCCATCTGCAGAAAATAAATTTACAGTAACTTCGATTGATTGAGATTCGAGATGAACCCAATATCCTCCATTGAAAGAAAGATTAATTATATAGAAAATAGTTCAGATCCCCATCCCTTAACCATATATATTTTTATTACTCATGTTAAGAGGATACAGCGGAAGTAGAATACTGAGGCAATTACAAAAATCAAAGTTCAAAGAAATGGCAATATGCAATTTTATTTGATATTTTCGGGAAATCTTGTTTAAATTATTGATTGTTCCTTTCGTCAAAAATAGACGTTTTTCTGTATGCAAATGAACAATGATTGATAAGTATCTATCTATTTAGGATCTGCAGGATTTTTGGCAAAGAATTATACACACATTTGCACCCTCAATCCCCCTTAAAAATAGATATGCATGATAAAACTTTACATCAGCCAGTCTATACAAGAAAATTAAACGGGGAAGTGCCCGAAGTATCACTGTTTCAGCAAAGTCATATGAATTAAAAGTGACATTTAATTGTGTAAAACACTTTTCTGAAGATATTTTTCAATAATAAAACATCCAATAATATTCCAGTCTACTTAATTCATCTTTTAACAATCAAACACCAGATATTATGAAATGATATTAACACAATAGAGCAACAGGCAATGCAATATTAACTTTTTTAACTACTACATTTCTTACACTGTTATCCAGTTTGATATGAATATTTAAACAAGGATTATTATTACTTCATCAAGTGTTTGGTGCACATGAAATGAAATTAGTTATTTTAGTATCGGAATTTTTTGTTTCTAAGAGAATAAATCAAATAAATCAGGCAACTGAAAAGTATCCATAAATTTGCATGTGTCTTTTGTAGATATTTTAAACGCTGGTTACATAAACGATGAACTTCAGAGTTAATATTAAACAAGATTGCTACGGGTAGCTATGTCCCCCGCCGCGGCAGTAAAGTCGATAAAGTCCAATAACTCAAGTAAAATTATGGAATCAAAATGACGGCAAGATATGATCAACTGCATTTGGTGGCAAACAGCTGCGCAAAATTTGAGCAAAATCCCTTAATTGGATTTTGAGGAGATGTGTCGACAAAGTCTTCCTATGTTGTAATATGCATTAAGTCGATAAAGTCCCATAACTCCTGTAAAATTTGTTCAATCAAAATAGCAGCATAATATGATCAAGTACATATGGTGGCAAATATTCAAACTAAATTTCAGCATAATCTGTTCAATGGTTTCTGAGGAGTTGTGCCCACAAAATGTTCCTAAGCTGTAGCATGCATTAAGTCGATAAAGTCCCATAACTCCTGTAAAATTTGACCAATCAAAATGGCGATGCGATATGATCTTGTACATATGGTGACTAACAATCCTGTAAATTATCATGAATTCGGACAC
>MJUU01019547.1:37034-83582 GCA_002080025.1 Modiolus philippinarum
GGGGGGGGGCAAGAGAGGTTTCATTAACAGGCTAACAATCTTAAAATACCCCCCAAAAATTTAACAACCAGTTCAGAATGCCCAAAAGATATTAACATAAAAAAGGTCTTGTCCTCTCCTTCATTAACACCAAACAGTTTTCAGCTCACCTGGCTATGCCAGGGTGAGCTTTTGCAATCACTTGGCGTCCGTCGTCCGTCCGTCGTAAACTTTTAAAAAAAAATCTTCTCCTCTGAAACCACGGGGCCAATTAAATCCAAACTTTGCCTAAGTCATCACCAGGGTATGTAGTTTAAAAAAAATATGTTCGATTAGTCCGAGGACTAAACAACATGGCTGTTGTTACTAAAAATAGAAAAAAGGGGTAAATTGCTGTTTTTGGCAAATAACTAAAAAATCATTGCAGATATCAAAACTCTGACAAGGGTAAAATTGTTCAGAATGACGAGATCTATCTTTCCTGCAATTTTGAAGAAAATAAGAAAACCCGTCTCAGAAATACATCCTTTTTTCTGTAAAATTTTCAAAATGTATGCATTTTTTATTTTTTATTTCAAAAACTGTAACAGATAGAGGTGAAGTGTAAATTGCAAAAATGTTCAGCATATTAAGATCTACATACTCTGAAATTTTGAAGAAAATCCAACTGCCTGTGTTGTAGTTATTGACTCTTTTTCACCAAAATTTTTTTTTCAATGCCATATGGTTATGGGTTATTTCCCTTTAAATTCCATTTTCAAATCTTCTTTGGTTTACTTTTCTCTAAGTTTTAGAGACATTCCCTGCTATCACTTTATTGAAAATACGTATTTGTTACATGATCAAGAGCAAAAAAGTGTTTTTATACAATTTTTTACATTTTTTTGCAAAAAGTACTTGCATAATCTTCACTATTTCACAAATTAATAATAATTGTATATAAATGTATATTGTATCCTTCTGTAGTTTTTGTTTGCCCACCATGCAAACATCTCTCCCAGATATATATTGAAGTAGCATCTTAACTTCATTGCCTGCATAACTTTATAACTGACCTGCATAACTATGCCATGGTGAGCTTCTTGCCACAACTGTGTCAGTGGTCCGTCCATCGTAAACTTTTCATTCAAACATCTTCTTCTCTGAAACCGCTGGGCCAATTGGAACCAAATTTAGTCACAATGGCCCCTTTTAAAATGTGTTCAGCAAGTCCATATCATATCCAAGATAGCTGCGAGGAGGGAACGTGTTTTTAACATTGGACCCTATAGGGAAACATATTCAAAGATCTTCTCCTCTGAAAGTACATGGCCAATTGGAATCATACTAAGTCACAATGGTCCTTACTTAGTCCCCCTTCATAAAATGTGTCTGGCATGTCCGCATAGCATCCAAGATGGCAGTCAGCGGGGAACATTGTTTAACCTTGGACCCCATGGGAAATCATTCAAAGATCTCCTCTGAAATTTATGCCAATTGGAACCAAAGTGAGGCACAATAATTCTTACATGGTTCTTCTTCAAGAAAGGTGACAGTCGGTCTACGCCCCATCAAAATAGCTGCCAATGGGGAACATAGTTTAATTTTGAATCATATAACATCAGCAAACTTCAAAATAAGACCCTTAAACAGTCAATAAACAAATTTGAAAACGAGAACCTTAAACGTTGTGATTATTTTGACTTATTGTGTCAGCCATGGCCCAGATGAGCGGAGCCTCTTGTTTATTTCTCTGTAACCGTTCACAGGGAAACAAAATTTAACAGAACAGGAAACACCAAATGGTCCAAAACAGTTAACAATTGATTTAAACATACATCGGCAAACGAGTACCGAAGCAAGAACAAGGAAAGGGGTAATTCTGAAATCATAAATCCAAAAATAAGGCAGTTCACAGCAACACGAATTGAGACAGTATGACAAAAACAAAACAAATAAACAAAACAAAAATGAACAAGAACGTCACAAAACTAAAGCACTAGCAGTGTGAACCTCGAACCCCTATAAAAACTGAGATATCATTAGGTGCTCCGGAAAGGTAAGCATGATCTGCTCCACGCGTGGCACACGTCACACTGCCAGTGAAAAGTCCGGTTTGGTCACAGTCGGTGTTAGTCAGTCCGGTAACACATGAACAGAAAAGGTCTCCCCTATGTAGTTTAAACAGTAACACTGTACCAAAAGAATTTGTTCAACTGTCATTTCTCTTGCTGCACTGAAGGATGTGATGTGTCCACGTTCTAAGTACAAATGGATATTTTAACACGTCTTTCCAGATTTGACATTTTCAGTATTTACTAACCGTAGATTGACTTATTGACAGTGTTAAGGGTGTCGTATATGAAACATGAATGCTTGCTGTTCGGGACCCAGATATTCAAAAAACTTGTTCAGGTTTATTTTGATAATCAGGATATGCGTTTCATATCTTATAACTTATAAAAAACCTACTACAAATATTTTTTTAATTACTCTTCTATTTCTTGCGATGATAATTTCGAGAAGAACTATCCTAGCAGCTGTGACTGTTTCACTTCGCCTTATCGCTATGACCCTTGTGGACATATATTAACTGGGGACTTAGGCATTATAAATTCGACGATTCTTTCGAAAAAGGCCTAAATATTGCCGACCTTTAAAAAAATAAACTGTCAAGCTTGTTTCGACATCACAAATAGGCTACTTAAACAAGGGTATGTTATCCAAAACTTGAAGTCATCCCTCTAGAAGTTTAATGGTCGACATCTCCATCTTGTTGGACTGCTGTGGGATATCTGTTTCCCAGATGACAACTTATCTTTCCCTTTAAAACTTATTTTTTGTTTCCTCTACCGGATTTGATATGTTCAACACGGCGGTTGTCTTATGAGAAGCAGGAGATGCTTACTCTACTGGTGCATCTGATCTCACCCATGGTTTTTTATTGGGTTCGTGTTGTTCATCTTTGTGTGTGTGTGTGTGTGTGTGTGTGTGTGTGTGTCTTCATTTTCCTTTTCTGTGCCATACTCATTTTGTTTCTCTGTTTCTTTGTTGTTTCCGATATTGCCATTGTCTTTGGATTATTCGTTTTGGATTGACGGTTCGGTACTCACTCACTTCATTAAAGACTCGGTAACCAGTTATGCTCTTAATATGTTTAAGGGCATATCCAACAGTTTCTTGTTATATTGTCATTTTTACAATTTTTAGATATATTGTGAAACAAGTACAGAGGATTCCAAAAATGACAAGAAAATATTGGGTCACCGATCTTGTTCCCATGGAAATCGAGGTTAAAATTGGCTATTTTGCGTTTTTTGAAGAAAAATCTATTTCTGGTTTGAAAAATAATGGATAAAATATTTTCAATCTAATCGATTCTAAAGTGACAGAAAAACGAAGTCAAGGTTTTAAAGATTCACAGAAAAAATAATTTTATATGAAAAAGTATTTCTATTCCTATAAATCAAAGAATATGTAGCCCTTGTAACGGTAAAAGTAGCATAAAATGTCCCCATTACAAATTCAAGTTGACAATATTTTACAGACTTCTCATATTGTCGATTTGATGAGATGCTACACATAAATCTCAAGAACCACATAGGTCACCGAGTTCGTTTTCGAGTAAATCATTATAATATGCAACGTTTAACAAATCTCCCATCGGTAACACCCATAAAAGCCGCCAAACTTGAAGGTACAAATTACCTTTCCCTCGGAAACAATAGGAATTACTTTGTGACGTTACATTTATCAACGTCATATTCCCGGAAAACATTGACTTCTTTTGTGTTTGATATTATCTCCCCTGAAACTATTGGATATGCCCTTAAAGATAAGATCACCAAATATGAGTTACCTTCTTTGCTTTCTGTAAACCGAACTAAGTCGAAACTAGGAGAACGTTTTTGCACCTGTTGACAGAGCTTCAAACAACGATACCATAATTTGCCAAGCCTCTCTTGGTTCAAAGTTTGACAGTTGCCAAACTCTACAGAACTCAGTTTTTCCAGAAAAACGAGATATTTTCTATAAATTTATTTGAATAAAATGGCTAAAATTTTTCATAAAGGGGATGCTTTTAATTTATTTGAAGAAAAACAAGATATTTTCTATAAAATTATTTGGGATGGAAAACCTAATACAGTCATAACATCAGTGTTGAATCTCTAGCAATACAACATTCATGTTCGTTATAGCACCATTATTTATCAACAGGTAATGGAATCCCAATGGATTCTAATTGTGAATCCCCCATTGCAGATCTTTTTTCTGTTCTGTTACGAACGGGACTTCATGAAAAAACAACAAAATGGAACTGTGCCAAACACTGATAAACTTATTTCAATTTTCTATGATAACAGCAGGTATATAAACGATATACTACTTTTGACAATCTCCATGTTTTAGACACAGGTACTTGAGGACAGGACCCTGTATTGGGCCCTATGGTGCCTCCCCAATTTTAATATTTACTCAATTTTTCAATATTTTTTATTTATTTGTGCTATTTTATACTAATATAACATATATTTATCGTCAATTTCCTATTTTACTATCAATGTGCACGTTAGATTAGTACAAAATAGCACAAATTAATGGGAAATATTGAAAAACGGAGTAAATATTGTGAAAGGGGGAGGGACCATAGGGCCCAATACAGTGTACTGTCCTCAAGCACCTGTGGTTTTAGATTATGCGAAATCATTTACTAAAAAAAACCTGAAACTTAATAAAGCAAACAATGATTCTGAATCTAGGTATAATCATTGACTCTGGTAAAAAAAAAACTAATATTTTTCATAAAGGGGATGCTTCTAATTTCACTAAAACTAATTTCCTTTTTCTTAACGGCGACGTTCCTCTAGTGCCACCCAACGGTGTGTACATATCTCAACTTGTACGATTCGCTCGAGTTTCTACCCTTGACGATTTTAATGAGCGTAACCTTACTCTCACATCAAAATTTTACAAGGTTACTGATTTCATAAATTTAAATACTTTTAAGAATTTTGACAGCAGATATGAGCATTTGATTCTTAATATGACGTGACTCGCAAAAAGCTCGGCAGTTTAGCAGCGAGCACTCTTTGCCCCATCTTTTCAAGATAGTGGTCCTAGAGTTAGTAGTCTACCTGTATTGGGTTTTATTCGCATGTAAATATACTATAGGAAAACGGGAATTTGGGTGTAAATACACCGTACAGCTGGCATTTCCTAGTATCGGTACCAAGTCCGGTTATCCCGAGTTCCTATCGCTTTTTCGTTTGTCTCTTGTCTTTCATTTGAGTCTCTCTAGTGCATTTAGCTTGAAGATTGCGGCAGGCGATTATAGTTTTCGGCCATTGTAGGTGTTTTAAAACTGTTATTTTCCGTTCGTAATTACTCTACGGGACAACTGATTTCACAGTTGTAACACTGTAAGTTCTTTAGTTTTTAATGTTGCGTTACTATTTTTGTGGATATCTCAAGTCTTTGTTTTTCGTTTTTGCCCTGAATGTCATAATGTCCAATAATGTTGGCACCGTTGAAGTGATAAGTATTTCAAACAATAAATATTGCGAAGCTGTTTCTCAATCGCGTCCAATGGGGTTCACCTTTAAACTTAACATTATAATATTATAAATCGCTTGAAACTACGGTTAAAAAAGAAAAAAAAAAAAAAAAAAAAAAAAAAAAAAAAAAAATGGTTTAAAGAAAATTAAGTTTATTACAGAAGTCCTCAACAAATTTCAATTATGGATTGAAATGAGTAGTAAGTTTTAAGCGATAAAAAGTTAGTATTGGAATCTTTCATAATCCTGCAATACATTATATTTTCGAAAAAAAAAAACTCGTTTAAATAACACGTTTCCTCAAAGCTAGACTATGTGTAGATATGTATATTAACAAAAGGCAGTATTTATATGAATTGGGAGTGGATATAAAAATAAAATTAACTAACAGTACAGTATAAGTCTGGCTTATAATTATTTCCGCATATGCTGCCACAGTCCTACTTAACAGCAGCCAGGTCATACCTGAAAACAAAACAAGTATCCCTATATATCAACAGACTCGTATGTATTTAAGTGAATTTAAGTGAAACACACTTTTGAAGAAAAAACCTTGATAAGATGATAAAAATGTCTATAATAGTAATACCCTTCATCTACACGGGCATCAAAGCGTTTATCGAGAAGAATGCCCGTGAATGACTAGGTAATGGCGGTCAAGTATTACATTGGAATCGTGATGGATCAGGCAACGGTTCGTGAAGGACTACATCGGGGATTTTTAGTCATTTTTAAACTTTAATAGACAATTATTTAAAAGCAAAAATGAAATCTAAAAAACTAAAACTGTCTATCAAAATGGTAGTCATCAGTGGCTATTTTGGTGTAAAACAATTACGAATACATCTTGCAGTATTCTAAAAAACGAAAAAGACAGTACCTTACCCTATACAATTTTCATTGACATATACCCACATTTGGCCATATTTTGACACAATGGTTATGTTTTTCTCATCATTTGTTATGATATTCCCACAAATGTGAACACATATTTTCACAGGAAGCTTTAGGATGATGTCATATCTCTATTATATAGTTTTGCTTAGATCGTTTGGACCAAAAAGCTCTTTTCTTGCACGTGAAGGATCAAGCAACGTAAATTTTGGTTCGTGAAGGATCAACTTGACCGAGCCAACGACAATTTCATATTTGAACTGCTGATGCACGTATGCAACCCTGAAGTTCTCATACGATTTAAAAAAAAAAGATATAATAGTATGGGTTGCCCAATATGTTGTGCGCATATAAAATCATCACATGTATTAATTCCACTGTAAATGATACCATACGAGAATATAACTAATAAAGTGCGATTATTACAATGTATATACAACATGTAATCAAATGTACAGCATAGAATCACTACAATTATGTGAGAGATAGCACAAATTATAGTGATTTTCTCATTAGACACAGTTATCTCCATGACCGCCTTATTTATCTAGGGCTTCAAAAAACTTCCACCTCTTACGATCATTTAAAATTCAATAGATATCAGTCGCTTGTGTAAAAATTTGAAGTTTCGGTCCAAACTCTGATTCTTTCTTTACTTAATACTTGGATGATCATATTCCTTTTAACTGTCTACGACCTTTCAATGTCAATTGCTTTTGAGTTGCCACCGGACACTACCACAATGGAAGGAGAGATTTGGCTAGCTATAAAACCGGTTTAAACAACCATTTCTTTGAAATACCTACACCAAAAACTATTTCTATCCTATCTATCATTTGAAACGGTTTCCCGACGATATGAGGAACATTTATTTAAGCAAAATATAGGAAAAACAAGCATTTAATGTTTTTTAAATTACTTTACTTCTACATGTTTTAAATTATAATTCTAAATAAAATTAAAACATTGATCTGTAATATGACACAAATTGAAATATTTCTTAACAATTTACATCTTTAAAGGGAGTCCATCTGATTTGTTCATACGCCTGTCCGTCAAACTGCAGGTTCGCCTTTGCGTTTAAACTGATTTCTCGGCGACGGTTAGTCGGACCTTCATGGAAATTTGTACACTCATTCAACATAACAATGACAAAAAATACAGCAAAAATTGTGTTCAATTCCATTTTGCAGGATGATGAATTGGGCATCTGAGTCTTAGGAGACACATTCTTGTTTTAAATCATATTTTATAACAGTTTAAGTAGTGAAATGAGATATTTACAAATTCTAACAGATACTTTGTTCATTTACTCCATATCCTTTCGTAAAATATTTGGATAACGTATGCAATATTATTACATTTTAAAACTTTTTGATCAAGATAAATCATTATTTCAGTTTCGAAAAATCAGCTTTAAAATACCGCTTTATTGTAGTTTATAATGCTCTTTAAAACTATTAACTGATTCTTATTAGCATATTTTGCTTAAAACTGATTTAGTTTGACTTTTATTCATGTTGAACCAGGCGGTGTGTGTTTTACTATTTAAGGTAATTAGTCTTTCAATGCACTTGAAATTTTACCTCATTTCATGAGTTATATATGGATGCCTAATTTGCGCTTGATGAGGTTTAATTATACTTTAATAGTCTTATATTAATTTACAAATTTCCGGCACCTGTATCGGTTTTCAGGGACTCTAGCTACAAAGCTGCCGGTGCGTCCCCAGTTGGCTGATAGGGGAAAGCCCTGTGTATGCGGATTAGTCACGTCATAATACGGGAAGCCTGACAGCGAACTATTTTAGCCAACCTGAAAGAAGATAAGCCACGATCCATGCAGTATAAAGACCTTTATATTTTTTCTAAAGAGAGCCGAGTAACTTTAGCTAAATTTCTGCCACTACCCATTTGATTCCTTTTCCAGTGGCAATCAAAACTCGTTGCCCCGGTTATCCCTTCCACCTTTCTTCTTTTACTAATAATTTTCAATTGATAAAATGGCATTTATTCTGATATAGCTGAAATATTGTTCACTGGAGTTAAACTCAAACTAATAGATCAATTAATTTACAAACAAGTCTCTTTAAAGGTTTAGTCCTTCACGAGCATCCTTCACGAGCTCAGTTCTTCGTTGCCTGATCCTTCACGGGCAAATAATATCAGTTTTTATGTTTTCAATGTTGATATCTTGTATATAGAATCATTTTTTGCATAAATGAGTTCATTGGTTATTGCAATATCAACGTGTATCAATATCTTTCAAAATTAAGTCTATTTTGCAAATAAAATAAACGAAATAACACCTTTTGTGACCATATCTTCACGTAGAAAATGTGAGTGGGGAGTCTGCCTTTGACGTTTTTGAGAAAACTATGCATTTTCCAACCATGAATTTAGCATGGATTGATAGGTATTGACAGACATATTTAAATTTTAGAAGTTTATCCTTAAAAATCGAATATAATGAAATAATCATTGACCTTCAATGTTTTTCTCGATAAAAAGTCCATCACGAACCGTTGCCTGATCCATCACGCATCCCATGCAATACTTGACTGCCATTACCTAGTCCTTCACGTGCATTATTCTCGATAAACGGAATGATGCCTGTGATCTACCCTTCATCTTTATACAATCAAACATGTAACAAAATTGACAGATATAATGAAACAATTTCCGTATAAAATCCACGCAAATTATTAAAAATAATAAGTTAAACAAGCAACGCTATGTTAACTGTACTACAGTTTGTACTCCGACGGTTATGCAGTTGGATAAGAATGTTTGAACAAGGATATTTTACTTCATCCAATGTTTGGTGCGCATGTCGCGGAAAAAAGTGTTTTTGTTTCATAATCGGAATTTTTTGTGTCTATAGCAAATAAATCTGATGGTAAATATTTTGAGTTTTACATGGAAACAACCGAAAAATATCCATAAATGTACATGTGTCCTTTGCAGATAGGTATAACGCCTGACAGGATAGACTAGTGTTTGCTGTGTTCACAGATAAAGAAGAGATACCTTATAAAATACTGGTTTATCTTTAATTTTATCAATTGTGAGTATAATATTTGCAAAAAGACGCGAATAAAACCATGGAAGGATATGACTGCTAAAGAATTTTGTTATGATAAATTTTATATTACACATATGGGGAAATGAAAATGAAAATTATTATTCCGTTATTCCGATTCCGTTTGGTTTTATGTATTTGAAATATTTTCTTGAAATTGTGGCTTTCCAATGTTTGGGTTCTAGTGCTGCTAATGAGAAATTTATTTCCGAAATCGTCATACAGCTAATTAAAATTAATTGCAGTTTGAGTTAACATATGTGTTATTGTCTCATGTTCATTCACTCAATATCCTTCCGTGAAATATACTATAGCGGTCCACAAGATATTCATACTCTATTATCCGATATATATATAAACCCTATGGAACTCATTTAATATTAAAGAAAACAATGACAGTCGTCTGCAAAAACGATCATGGGCTCTGATATTCATCTTTATATGGGTCATTCTAAAAAATTGTCAATATTTTAGAAAAAATCAAACTGGCCATTTTGTTTCAGTTTTAAGGTTTTTGGGTCCTTTATCATTTGAAGTTTGAGAAACAACATCTAAGCATTAACTTTGAATGCATAAAAATATATTATAATTGAAAAATAAGTCAATTGACACCAGTCAGTGTCCCTTGTGTTACTATAAGGAAAAATGATAAAAATCACGTATGTAATTAGAATATTGCCATTGTAACCCTTTTGATATGAAGAACAAATAAAAGTTACTGGTATAAAATGATATTGTCTCGATTTAGTTATTTACATAATTGTTTTTTTTTAATTGCAAGTCTCTTGCGTACACGAACGGGATTAGACCTTTCAAACTTTTACATTTTATTTACTAATTATTTTAAATATCAAAAATATGTTATTGTTTATATCATAATCTCAAACATACGCTATCTTTTCTCTTAAGTTTGATTACTAGAGTTGAGCTACAAATTTCTGGTTTGTCAAAAACTGGTCAGTATTGTGTAACACAAGGGACATAATTGGTAACACTAGTGACTTTCTACCATCAAACATAAAATACTGTCTCTATATGTTTACAATTTAATTATTTCAGTTTGATGACCCAAAGATGGAACGATGAAACCAATATTTTCATTCAAAGAGAATCAAAATTTTAACTTAAAACATGAAAATAATACAAATTTTAACTTCAGTAACACAAGGGAACATTTAGTAACACCAGGGACACTTGTATCGAGTACATATAAAAATTGTTTTCTTCTTATAAAATGGCTAAGCGTTTTAATCTTAATTACTAAATGGAAAAGTAGAGGTCAATTACTTCATCTCCTTGAAGAGAAAATTTACATCCAGGCACCCTGCAATCGCACAAGCAGGTAACAATAGGGACATTTGGTAACACAAGTGACATTTGATGTCTACAACATTATCAATTTAAAGTTTTTTGAAGGTTTTCGCGTTTATTTTTTTACTTCTGAAAACATATTAGTAGTCATTTATTACTCACTTCTTTCTAAGAAACATAAAGAAAAGCTAACCCAAATGAATTTTAGCACGTCAAAATTGATTTGTTTTTGCATGTAAATGTTTCGGCTACTTTTGTTATCAGATTTTTGTGCATTCAGTTTTGTAAAACTATCGAATTAAGAAGTATAAAATTACTTATTCATTGCTCTATTTACTTTTAAATTTAATTTGTATTCAATGGTAATATCGAAGTTGCATCGTTGAGTTAGCAATCATGTTTGTCCCTTGTGTTACGTTAAATGTCCCTTGTGTTACTTTTTTAAATTGTCCCTGGTGTTACTGTCTGTATATTGTTTCAAAAACCCTTACTATTATGAATAAGGACCTATGTTTCCAATAAGATGGACTAGAAAAGTATTGTGCACGGGGTGATTGCATTTGTTTTTGTCTTCCTCTCAAACATGGTTGCTTAGAATCAACTTGTAGCCCTTGATTTTACGAAAATGGTCCCTTGTGTTACGTAACACAAGGGACATATTCATTACTAAATCCAATTTTATTCACATTGTATGTTCTCTTGTACAACGAATCAGCTAATTACTAAAGTCTGTTTCACTTCCTTTAGATAATAGAAATTCTCTTCTACTGACTTTAATATTGCATATTTCAGCACTGAATTTTTCATGGTTGTGTAAAAATATTGTACACTTCTGAAACCACTTTAAATTTGATGATTTCCAATACATATGGAAAGAAAAAATACTTTTTAAAATTGCTCCATGCTTTTAAAGGGATAATTTTTTCGGCGCACCATTATCGAGAAGACTGGACCATTCTGAAATAGGTATTGGCAGGTATTACCCGATGTCAGATGATAAACAAGTCTCACTTTGGCTTTAACCATTTGTTTGGGCCCCCCATTTGAATTAAAGAAAAAACATACCCGGAAATGAAATAATTCAACAAAATACCCAAACATGTAATTGAAATATGCATGCATTAATTGCAAAAGGAATATTTGAAAGAAATTGTTAATGTGCTGCTAATTTCTATTTGGTGTTTACAAACAAAGTGTCCGTGGATTACAATTGTTAACCCCGAACGAGTACACCTTGCTATTAATAGGTAGGTCATCTCGGGTCATCTATTTCATTAAGTTACTTGGTCACCCTGAAAATAGGACAATCCACCACTTAGAAATGTTCACCTGTTTGAAAAAAATTATGAAAATGCACATGACTGCAGACTTTTGTACATGTCGTACACGGCGAATTCAACATTTTTTAGTTATGTATGGTCATTCTTGATTTACATACCAAATATGATAAAGATTGGTGAAATAATAAAGCTTAAATCGCGAGATTTCCATTATCTAAGGGAAGTGGGACAGACTTTTTTTTTTTACTGGTCATAAGCTGGTGCTAAATAAATATGAAGAATAATAGAAAATGCAGCAACAACAGGGACAGAAATAAAAATTACGGTGTTACCCTGCATACTTAAGAGGC
This sequence comes from Modiolus philippinarum, assembly GCA_002080025.1. NCBI lineage: Eukaryota > Metazoa > Mollusca > Bivalvia > Mytilida > Modiolidae > Modiolus > Modiolus philippinarum. The sequence goes on from MJUU01019547.1 coordinate 49,464, forward strand.
AGATTTTTAGGCTTGAATAGCATCAAAGTGCCTAATGGAATATCCAATACTTCAAAGATGAAGTAGTACTTCAGGAAGGTACCAAGTTAATCAGTAAGAGAGATAACCCTTACTTCCTGGTTGAATTACACGGTTACAGTAACACAAGGGACACGGCAAAAAGCAAACATGTTTTCCTGTATTTTTTTCACAGAATATGTACGTGTTTGGTATCGTTTATGTGTTATTTTCAAAGAAAATATTTGATAGAAAATAAATATTAAAAATTTGAATTTGAATTTTTTAAAAAAGATATCTTGACATATCTTTGCTATCACGGAAATCACAAACAGTTTTTACCAAAATTGCCACATTTGAAGTCAAATCAAACAAAGAATTAGACATAAAGGGATTATTTTTATATTACAAATCACCCCAAAAATTACCAATATACATCCTGAAAATTTTAAAAAGTGAAAAAAGTACCCTATATCACGCATACAACCGAAAAACACAAATATCGACAATTTTTGAGAATGACCCATATATGACCGAGCTCGGCCAGCTTCATGTCATTTCAAGCACGTTTGATAGTTGCAATAATTGTAAATAACAAAATACCGAAGTTACTGTGAATTTACTTTCTGCATATATGCATTTCGGCAACTTATGTCTCTTCAGTGCAGATTAAATCAAAATATTTGGCAATCCATAACCGAAATATACGTAAAGGCTGATAGAGAACAAATTACCAATAGGATCTAAAAAGAAAAGCCAAACTCCGCAAAGGACAGAGCTATGGAAGAGGGAGATACTCCTTAGGTTTTAACAAAATTTTCTTAAAGTTTCAATTAAAATAAACGAAGTACGCCTATCAGTCAACGTTATTAATTTGCATTAGCACGAACGTAAAATAATCTGAGTTTTCACTTTAAATTATGAGTGCTACAAATTATATCTTGAAATTATTTCTGAAAACTGATATGATGTTGTGAAAAAAAAAAAATGTTTTATTTATATGATTGTATTCATATGGTCATCGAGTTCGTTTTTCTGGTTCAAATAGCTGAATTTAATCACCCCTAAATGATAATTTGTATAGACGACGTCGATGTTTTGACGCCAATTTTAACAGAGAAATCCAGTTTTGGTGAGCCTATCCTTTATTCAACTTTTTATACCTCCGAAATGAATTGGGTGACCCTATCTTAAATTTACATTTGATGGTTTCAAACATTTCATTTTTGTAGAATTATTGTAGAATTTATCTGCAAATAGCACAAATTATTGTACTATATTTATGTACGTTTTACACAGATTCTATATTAATGCAACATTTCAATAGATCATGTTCAAACTTTATAATAGCTAAAACCGATTTTCTTTCAATTATATCCAGCTCCATTTTATACAGTTGCATGTAAAATTTATATCGTTATTCGGAAGCATTGTTATTTACTTACCTATTAAGCGTTAACAAGATGAATACCTTGATTCACTTTCGGAGTGGATTATAGGCTGTGCGGCCTCTGATTCTTCAATCAGCTACGAGGGCGAATAAGAACTGAAGCTTCATCAATTTTCAAAAATGCTGATGTGATCAGTTACATGTCCTCAATTCATGACAACTATATCGTCGTTACCTGTCGATAAGACCCTAATAACATAATTTTCTTTTCCAAAAACCATTACATAAGAAATGGAGGGATATGGAGTAAATGCACATGAGACAAATAACACTTTTATTGTAGTTTTTCATATTTTTTTAAAAGAAAGAACTGACCATTGATAATTCAAAAGGCAATCCAACGTACACAGCTACTTCTGTGTCTAAGGAGGAGATATTTCAGAACCATAAATCTGTTTGCTTTCCTTTGGTATTTCCACCAAGGGAGGAGAAACGGATATCCCCGCTTTGTACCGGGTACCAAAATTACAAAAATACCAATACAAACAAAGATGCATCGCTGGATCTGCCAGATGTTCTACAAAACCTATATTTAAGCTGTTGGAGAAAAAATATAATCTGATCGACAATATATTTGTCTAGTTTAGGGGATTTGTTTTCCAACAGTCTATCGGAATTCCAATGGGCACAAACTCTGCGTGGACCGTTTCTAGCCGATCTCTTTCTCAGATGAGTCTGAATTCATCGAAGGGCTTTTTCAAAATAAAGAAAAAAAAAACACAATTTCAGCTTCAGTTATTTACATGATCTTTTGTGACTAACCTACCTTCACTCTGTTGATTTTCTTCATTTGATACTACAGGCACTTCCATATCGGCACTTCCTTGACCTTCATTATAAAACTGACAACAGAGGTAGACTACAAACTAAGAAGTATGACAAACGCCATGACTTCACTTTTCCGAAAACCGACTTTATTGAAACTTTATTGACCCGAAAACCGACATTATTGAAACTTGCAATATCTAAACTTTACAAAATTTTGTTTAAAACTAAGGAGTACTTCCCTCATGCATAGCTCTGTCCTTAGCTGAATTTTGGCTTTTCTATTTAGATCCTTTTGGTTATTTGTTCTCTATCAGCTTTTAAAAGTTTTTCGATTAATAGACTTCCAAATGTTTTTTTTGGTTTGATCTGCACTGATGAGACATAAGTTGTCGAAATGCGCATATGTAGAAAATAAATTAACAGTAACCTCGGTATTTTGTTATTTTTTACCACTGGGCCGATGCCAATGCTAGTGGACTGTTAGTCCCCGAGGGTATTCACCAACCCAGTAATCAGTGCTTCGGCGCTGACCCGAAAACCGACTTTATTGAAACTTGCAATATCTAAATTTTACAAAATTTTGTTTAAAACTAAGGAGTATCTCCCTCATACATAGCTCTGTCCTTAGCTGAATTTTGGCTTTTCTATTTATATCCTTTTGGTTATTTGTTCGCTGTCAGCTTTTACAAGTTTTTCGATTATTGGACTTCCAAATGCTTTGGTTTGATCTGCACTGATGAGACATAAGTTGTCGAAATGCGCATATGCAAAAAAGAATTAACAGTAACTTCGGTATTTTGTTATTTTCCCAATAATCAGCTTCCCTTTTCTTTGTAGCAACATTCAAACAGTGCCGTCACACGGAGTTTACATCTCTTAACCCATTCGCTACTCGAGGGCCTGAGGTCGATACAGTGACTTCCTTGAGAGAGTCCGGTTGCTCACAAATAAGTTATTAAAACAAGGGTATGTCATCCATAACTTGAAGTCATCACTGCAGAAGTTTTATGAAGACATCGCGATTTTTGTGGACCGCTGTTGGGTGTCTGTTTCCAAGATGACAACAGATCTTTCCCTTTAAAAGATTAAGATTGTTGTTTCCTCTACCGGATTTGACTTTACTACCGGATATTACATATTCAACATGGTGGGTGTCTTATAAGACGCAGTAGATGCTTACTCGACCGATGCACCTGATCTCACCCATGGTTTTTCTTTGGGTCCGTGTTTTTCATCATTGCATGTGTGTGTGTGCGTCTACATTTTTCTTTTCTGTGCCGTTGTTTCTTTGTTTTTCAGATGTTGCCATTATCCATGGATTATTTGATTTAAACTAACGATTCGGTTCTCACTCTAATTAACTTAAGCTGGGGATTGGAAGGACAAACGTACTGATTTTTATTTCCCTTACCTTTGTTTTGTGTTTCTTATGCATTCATAGCTTTTGTGGAATTAATTTTTCGTCAGCTACAGATATAACACTCATATTTCGAATAATAAAAGAAATGTTTGAGACACCGTCTTTATGTAAAAAAACTTAATAAATAAGTTGGACTATTTTCAGTTACTCGACCAATTTTTATTTATTATGCCATTTTATATATTCATATATTAGATGCTGTTGTAAATGTCGAGAAGCAAGTTAGTGTTTGTTATGTTTGGGTTTAAAACATGAGCATTCAGCCCATAGAAAACATTGAACAAATGGAAAACTGATCTTAAATCAGGATTTTTTAATGGATAATAAAAATGTCCGTTTTTCTATGCTGAGTTTCCCTGAATTTCATGTAGTCTCCTGAAGTTGTATCATAAGGTCAGTGCAGGTAAAATCATTTGTTTTAAGTCACGTTGAGACATAAAAGTGTCTGAGACAAAACAATATGACAACAATGGCTTTCTTTGTTAATGTTCATGGAAATGTAACTGTGAGGGGTTTATGTAATACAGCTGTCATATGTTTTATTCAACCTTATCAGCGATGTTCGTATTACACGATATCATTGTTAATATTATTTGCATTGAAACTTTTTGTCTTATTTTTATAGATGTCGATGCTGCGGCTTCTTGTTCTTTTGCTTAGTGTATTTGCAGTCCATATTACATGTAAGTATGTAAAGTATTGTGTGTTCGTTTAAATCATGCTACTAAGTATCTAAGCAGATTCTTCAACAACACCAGCTTCAGTCAGATGCATATCATTTCCAATATCAATTTTCCATTTTGTAGCAACTAGAAATTTTTTCTCTCATACTGTAACCATTGTCTTGTAGGCGTTTTATTTTACCAGCTAGTCTTTGATCTGATGATATTGATTGTTAAGGATTTTCTGTATTTAATTGTTACTCTACCCTGTCCACTTTCCAATTAAGGTATTACATTTTGGTCCAGTCACCACAGACATTCGGTATCTTTATAGAACATAGCAACAACGATGTAATTGTTAAATATTCAAGGGTATCCCTGTCCCGACCACCAGCGATCTTTTATCCTTATAAGTGGTGAATGTCGTCGTAAACATTTTTTCCAGTTCGAAGAACTTTGGCTTAAAAGAGCTGAACAAGGTTCAACATATTTCATTGCTTCAGTCTGGTCAACTAAAGTGCATGAAATAAATAACATACTAGCAATTTCGATAAATAAGTTAACTTTCAGTTTGCAAAATAGTAACACGCCTTGTACCAATATATACTTCAGTCATGATAATGTCAAAATGTGAAGGTTTTACTGAAATAGTCCAAAAGACAAAGATTATATAGACAGGGCCCCTTTTCGCTACAAGCTTTAGAAACTGAATTTGACAAAGGACTGGACTATTCATTGGCAGTATAGAGAATGTCAAACATGGAACACTATTTCGAAAACATCATATAATAGCCTCTTTTAGGTTAAGTTCGTGCTACTTGTACGCCATGCTTTGTGGCGTTTTGTCTGTGTTTTATTGTTTATAATTTGAGATGGACCGCAACAAGACGAAAATTCATACACATGTGGCATTTGTAGATGCCCAAATAAACCTAAGAATTTTAAATATGGTAAACTTTGAAATAATTCTTAAATATTTTGCATGAAGCATTATACTTTAAAAGTTTGTTTACTAATGTCCAAAACTTTGTAGAACATAATTCTTAGCTTCTAACATTTAAACGTCTTGGCATTTTCTTCAAAGATACTTAATGTTTTAATACAACCGATCAAATATATCGTTTTTGTTCATTTTAATTAAAACATATATTTCCTATCACAGATTTAATTAATTTTTTTTGAAATTCTCAAAAAATTTTTTAATCATTTTTATGGAATTCTAACTATCAACCAAAAATTTGAATTTTCCTAGTTCTGAAACTCTCAAAGACTAGTCATTTAGGCCATTAAGCCATGTTCAGAAGCTGTTTTTTAAGTTCAGTCTTAGTTTATGTAAGATATATTTTGCAAATATGATATTATTCATCAATGTTATATACTTTCTTTGATAACATCTTTGTATGGAGAGTCGATGCCGTTTGAAATGGTTATACTCAAAAAGCTGCGATACAAAGAATGCAAGGAAAAAGTAAAGAGACAGACCAATTAAGCTTAAATATGATGAGCAACAGACATTGCGAACATAAAGTATAAAACTGTCTTTGTGCAAGATAAAAATGTTATTCCTGCCATGAGTTTGGTTTTATTTGTTTCTTTGGTGTATATCATTAAAACTTTTTGTCGGAAAACAAAGGAAAAATTACCGAACCAACCTTTATTTTTACTTTTGTGAACATAAATACATGTTTGCTTGATAATTTGAGGAGCCCTGACATTTACGCTCTTCCTTAATTGCCTTATAAGATGTATACACAAGTCTAAACCCTCATACATGTTACATGTTTCATCAGACTCAGCAAGATTTCGTTTGGTTTTATGCATTTTAACATTTTTTTTTGAAATTATGGATTTCCTTTGTTTGTGTTCTAGTGCTGCTAATAAGGAATAAATTTCCATAATTGCCATACAGCTCTTTAAAATTATTACATTTGGAGTTAACATATGTGTTATGGTCTCATGTTCATTTACCCCATATCCTTTCGTAAAACATTTCCTATTAAAATACTTGAGAAACTAATAAATTGAGTTCAAGGTCATATGCCATATCTCAGACAGTAATGTGTGCTAATACTTAATATGACTAACTGACCTTAAAATTGAGGTCAAGGTCAAATGCAAATCATATGGCAGACAGTCATGTATTACTCAAGACACTAAAGACAAACTTGTATACTAAATATCTTTGACCGATCACCGTCACCATGATTTGACAGAACGTTACAGTGTTCTATTTCTGTCGACAGTTTTCCAATGCAGCCTTCAGAAAAGAGTGAAAACAGTACCTTGTTACTAATGTATTCTTTCAAGACTTCTACTCCTATAATTCTCTATAAACACAAGGGCACAAAAAAAATGTAAGCGTCTCGGTGATTGACTCGTCCTTTTACTTGGGAAAATAATAAAGTAGTAGGACCGGCTAACGTTTTCAAACTAAAAAATGGTTTCACGTGCACTACTGAAAACAAAGTGTATGCTGTAGGCTATAAACACTGAAGAATGATCTATGTGGGTGAGACTTGTCTAAAATTGGTCGATTGCTTTGTCGAACATAAAAAGAGCATCACCAATGGAAAAGATTGCCCAGTAGGAAAACATTATCGGCGAGCCAACCACAGCATACTAGACATTCATGTAACTGTCCTTATACAAACTAGTGCAGGTGAGAAACAACAACAGTTCCTTGAACAAAAAATCTTCCATTTTCTTGGAACTGCTCGACCCTTTTGGCATAAATGTTAAGAAACAGCCATTTTATAATATTTTTCATGTATTGAAATTTAATATTTGTATGGTACAGAAAACTAATGTTTTATTCTTGTTTTTGATAATGTTTAGAATTTTGGACGATTTTTACAGGTTACATCTGTGACACGTCATTAGGTCTGCCTTCCATTTTCACATTACAGTCCGGTAGCCGAAGACCATACGGCCAAAACGTTGGGCAATCAACCCTTCTTTCTCCCTTTTGTCATTTTTAGATGTTTTTTAACTTGTATATTTTTTTGTTTTTTAACTTTTGATTGTGGCCTACTATACCATTTTTATTTTGTTCTATAGTTAATTTGTGGCCATTGCACAACATGTATTTTTTAAATCTTTTTTTTTCTATTTCACAGATGAGAATAGATATCTTCGGTAGATCAAAATTTTATTGCAGGACTGACAAACACCGAGAGTATCAAAAGCGGACTTTTCATTGGCAGTGTGACTGGTTCCAAGCGTGAAACAGATCATGCTTACCCTTTCGGGGCACCTGGTGCTAGTGCTTTAGTTTTTTGGCTTTCTTGTTCATTTTTGATTATTTGCTTTGTCTTTGTCATGCTGTCTTTATTCATGTTGGATATGAATTGCAGTAATTTTGGATTTTTAATTTTGGAATTCCCAACTTTTATCATTTTTGCTTCGGTATTCGTTTGCCGATGTATTATATTTATCTTGAAATGGATCCTTATTTTAACGTTGGTGATAGACCATACATTTAAAGTCAAGGTTAAAATCATATATCAGACACTTTTGTACTACCAAAGAGCAAATTATACGAAGACGGCTTTCATATCTTCCAGAAAACTGAATGGACGAGCAAGACAAACGTACATACTGAATATCACTGCCCCGTCAATTATAGTTATTAGGAAACTCATCTAATCACAAAACTGAACATGGTCACTAGACTGTTAAATCGAGGTCAAGGTCAAAAGCCTTATGGCAGACATTCATTCATATACAAAGACACCATAAAATTATCTTCAAGTTCAAAACCAATATGGAAGACTGTTATATACTACTCGAGTCCAACATACACACCAAGCATCATTCACCTAAACTTAACAGTTCTTGAAACCTTTAAGCTTCATATTCTGGGTGATTTCTTAGAAAAATTTAGCTGTCAAAAGCCCGATAACTTGTTTATCATTCTTTATTTTATATTTTAGATTTGTAACTCATGAACTAAGGTTTCAAATTCTCCCGAGTTACGCCGGAAATTCCACATACACGTCATTCTCGCTTTTTCAATAATTTTCAGCCGCATAAACATGCTTTGTAGTTTTTAATCATTTTATCACCAAACGTATTGTAACGGAATGAAAATTTTAACCGAAGTACTCGAAATTATGTCGATTTTAAGGTAGCAGACCCGGGTAAACCCCAAAATTTTCCACAAATTCAATTTTCTTTTAATTAGTAGTATGAAACAATAATGTGCTAATATACTGGAGAAAAAATTTTAAAAAGTTTCTCCGTAAGATTTTTGATCTACAGTTCATAGAAACATAATTATTACATTATTACATAAATTGCGATCTAAGATAAAAAAGAATAATGAACATTATTCATTGAATTGTGATCTTAGTATAACATCTACGTTGTCACCGTGACACAGTGTCATGACTTTGCATGCGACGTAAAACTCCATTTAGGGGACGACCATTTGATTCTGAGGGGGGGGGGGGCTGGCAGATTTTGTAAATAAATATTCTGTCCTTGAAAAAGTCGGAAATAAATAATCTGGCCTGCACATCCAAGAAAATAAATGATCTGACCTTAGATTTATTGGTACAATACGATTATGTTATTGAAAATAAAAATTTTCGCCGCAAAGCGGCGAAAAATAAATAATCTGGCTCGACCGAATTTGCCAGCTCCCCTCCCCCCTCAGAATCAAATGGTCGTCCCCTTATGGGCAGACAATTTACTCGTGCAAGAAATTTAAATAGCGAGCCTTCAAAATCAGGATATCAACCTGGCGCAAAACTTTTCCTTGTATTCCGTTTTGCCACAAAAGGTAGAAAAGGCCTTCCCTCCATACGCGGTCAAACGCTTTAGATAAATCTAAAAACGCAATATATTCCAATATTCCAGTCATTTCAGTTCTTCTTTTCTCAGATGTGTAAATATTCAAGCTAAATATGTATTTTTGTTTCCAATTTATTTCATGAACGAGAATATTAAAGGTTTATTTGTTGTAGGATTATTGTTCAATTGTTTTGTATTTCCGAATATTGATTTTAACAAAATTCATATCATGTTCCACCTTGTATAGAGAAAAAGAAGGGAAACGGGGAGCGTGTCAAAGAGATAACGACCCAAAGGGGAGTAATAACAACTTATATCCACCTTAAGATCTTCAATGTATGTTTATGTTGAAACCCATATGAATACAATTTTTTTATATGAGATACGTAATATACTGAAATTTATTAGAAATTTTGAACAATTTTCGTTTTCACATTATGACTTCATAAAAGCTTCAAGGAACGATAGAATAGTGTAACTACCAAAGGTTGCAGCAACACTCAAAATCGACATTATTGCGAGTAGTTGGGTCAAATTTTCATCCAGTTACAAAACCTTTGCCAATAAAAAAATAAAAAAACCTTACAGAACATGTTTTTTAAAAAGCCTAGAATGACATGTATGTCGACTTTCCCGCTCAATTTTGCGCAAATTTGAAACCTCAGGGTTCAATAATTACAAATCTAATATATATATAACATAAAGGATAAAAAAAATAATCGGGCTTTTGACAGCTGATGTATTGTAAAATATCATCCCGCTCGCCAGAATCCCTTCTTCTTCTTCTTCTTCCGTGGTAAGGTCAGGAGTCATATATGACTGTAGAGTTGACATGTGGTAGGATTGATAGTCACTTCTCCCAAGCTGTATGTACATTTAAAATCCAAGATATATACGGTTAAAACTATTTACACTGAGAGAAATGACTTAGGCTGTGGTCAAGGTCAAGTTGGCTAACTTGGCCTTGAACTCATCTAGTTCTGTACAGTCACTGATGGTCGTAGGTAGAGAGTTCCAGTCCTGAATCGTACGAGGGAAAAAGGTGTTCTTATAAAGAGTACTGCCGGAGTGGTGTTGATGCAGTCTATTGGCCCCTCTGGTTCTGCGGTCACTAGTATTGACAAGGTCATCTGCTTCTGGGATGCGGACTATACCATGGATGATCTTAAACATCATGATGAGGCACAATTTCTTGCGACGGTCACTTAAGGACTCCCATCCTAGAGTGGATATCATGTTGGTGACGTATCCGGGCGTTCTGTTTCTATAGTCATTGTGCACGAAGCGTGCAGCCCTTCTCTGGACCTTGTCAAGACGGTTGATCTAATCTGCTAAGTGGGGATCCCATGCTGCTGCAGCATACTCCAGTGTAGGGCGAACCATGCAAGTGTAGGTCCTTTCCCGTACTGCTTTGTTGCAATCTCTGAAGTTCCGTCGTAAGAAGCCTAAAGTTCTTGACGCCTTTGCTGCTGTGGTGTCTACATGTTTTCGCCAGCTGAGATCATCACTAAGGGTTACTCCTAAGTACTTACTGCTGTCTACCACTTGGAGTTTGTAACCATGAAGATAGTAGTTGGTTTCCAGTATGTTGGACTTGTTGTGGTTAATGCGGATGACTGTGCATTTTTTCGGGTGAAAACTCATCTGCCATTTTGATTCCCAAGTCTCAAGTGCGGTAAGGTCTTGCTGTAGTTCATGTAATAAAAGGGACAACAGGATACACCTACAATGGCTGAAAATTATAATTACATGCCACAATCTGCTAGGGAAATAAAGTGCATTGTTTTGATTCCTGTTGTGTTTGTACAAAAGGCTATCATCCGCAAACAGGCGGACTGTTGACGATGACAATGCGACGGTAAGTCGTTAATGTAGACCAAGAATAATAATGGGGCAAGGACCGTGCCTTGAGGGACGCCGGAAAGCACATCCAGTTTTGACGACTTGCAACCTTCTACTAATACTTGTTGACTTCTTGATAATAGGAAGGAAGATTCTGAGTGTATTTCCGCGAATGCCATAAAAATCAAGTTTATGTGGAAGACGCTGATGAGGTACCTTATCAAAGGTTTTGGCAAAGTCTAGAAGAATTACATCATTTTGGTCTTTGCGTGTCTTGAGATTTTGGCAATTCCCTGGATTGTCGAATATGAAGCTTTGGGCTCGTTCGCTTCGCTCACTGTCCCCTGTGCTTCATATTTTGGCTCACGGGTTGATATTTTACGATATATAGCTCTCAAGAGCCCGATAAAATATACTTACCTCAGAGTAAGGTCGGTATTTAGACGCGAAGCGATGAGAGAACTCATAAGCTTGTTATCGTTCTTATAGCCAGTAAATAAGTGTTTTATTGTACCGGGATCGATCATCCAAGACATCAATGTGACGTCATCGTTAAATAGTTCATAGACCAGTAAAAAGTTCATCACCATAAATAGTCTCTTTGTGACAAGTGTGAAAAAGAGCAAATTTACATACTAAGGTATAATACATACCAAGGTATAATTATATTCTTTATTTTTCTCATCAGAACCATGCAGTCACAAATCGCAGCCCTTTTCATATCTAGATTTAAATCTTCTTGCTTATTTGTTTTCGAACTTCCCTCCTTTTCCGAATTAATATATCGTGTTTTATTACCAATTAAATATGGGTACATTAATGTCTTTTTTATACTTATAGTTGTGGACACAGCTACTACAGAAACTGCAACAGCTCCAGCAGTCATTCAAGGAAATAATCAAAACAATAATCAAGGAACTCAACAAAATAATCAAGGAAATCAGCACAATAATCAAGGGCAACAACAAGTGACACAACCTAACAGCCATCAAAATGTTCATGCCACGCCGAAGACACCGGCACAGAACAGCACTAGCACTCGTGTATTTCCACTTGTATCTCTAATTGTGATATCAACTCTTACTAATCTACCATAGTGAAATGTGAACTGACATGGAACCATTGAAAAAATAGTGAGAGGACATGATTTCAAATTGGTCAACAATTTTGAATGATATCTTGCTATTTTTTTCATATTATTGAGTGCAAAGGGTATAAAGACTATCATGAAAATAAATATGCATTTGCATTTCAGTTCCGTCCTGGATGTTTTAGATATTATTCAAATGTTTATTTATATATAATTGTTTTCTATTTCGTATGTTTCTATAAGTATATGATAAAACATTACATGATTCAAATGTTCTAATGCAAGACAGAATAATACATTATATTAAATCAAAATTTCTAAATGCAGACTGTTTCATCGGGTTTTCAAATACACGTGAAAACTAAGCAACATTATCTTTGAACCATAATCAAAAGGCGCGATTTGTATAAGTTTTCTAACTGAAACTACCATTTTTATCATCACAGCATGTAACTTTTCTAACTTTTGAAAGTGTATGTTATTAAATAGCCATATTAGTGAATAAAGAGTAAATTTGAACTCTAATCAAATGTGAAATTGAAGTGATTATGCAAGAACACATTACAACACTGGCCTCAGCAAATATACAGTTTGATGTTATGCATATTCTACATGGAAATGTGTATACCGAAATGAAAATTCTTGTTCACACAACACATGCTCTCTCGTAATCATAAAAAGAAAATGTAAAATAATTGTACATTTTCGGAAGTATAAGACTAAAGACTTTATTCTACATCTCATATATATATATTATTTTTCTGAAATTGACCTTTTATGTTTCCTTTTTTCGTTTCTAGCTGATTTTGGCTTTCCATTAAGAACATATTAGATATTTGCTCTCCAGAAGTTTGTAAGCATCTGTGGGTTTATGGTCCTCCAAATGTATAGGTTTATCTGCACTGAAGAGACATGTCGAAATACCAATATGCAGAAACTTATTTTTACAATAAGTTAGGCATTAAGTTATTTGAGGTTACCGGATTGAGTGCGTTCTTTTTACCTTGGCAACCGAAAGCTCCACTATCCATTACAACCCATTTCAGGCCACCATTCAAAAAAAAAAAAATTGGGCAGGAGTTCCTCTAATAATTTAAGTAATACATATAGCTGAAATCAAAACATGTTTGAGAAGAAACCAGCCATCACTGAAACTAAGTAGAATCCTCAAAAGTAATAAGTCTTTCAGAGTTTCCGGAAATTTATCAAAATTAGAATTTTTAATTCTAAATTTTCTAAAACTCTATCGTTCTGTGAAGCTTTGACAGATTTGCAAAAGAAATTGTGAATAAGTTGATTACCTTCCTTGATTTGGTATCTCCCTTTTTAAAATTATGACTTCTCATTACATCTTATTTTTTAGATAACGATACCCAAAAAGTGTTTTGATGTACATATTTAAGCAAAGTTGACATATAGAACATGTGTTAGCAAGAAGAGGAAAATTTCTATTTTGAAAAATAAAACTTGTTGCTATTTTTGTTATTAAAAATACCAAACATGAGATTTCATGCTTAATATTCTGCTTTTAATTTCAAATATGTTAAATGTTTATTATCCAAAAAAGTTTCAGTCCGATATTGCTCATATAAATCACTATCATCTAGTATATATGGTGACTAACAATCCACTGTCTGCCAAGATCTGACATTGTATAACATTGTTAAATTTTTAAAGTCCAAAAAATGCTACAATACTTGACGAATCAAAACGGCGATGTGATATGATCTAGTACTAATAGTGACTAATAATCCTGTAAAATTAGAATGAATTCAGACCAGCAGTTTCTGAGGAGTTGCGTCCACAAGATATGCCATTGTATAAAAATGTGGAAATAATCAAAGTCCAATAACTCCCTCAAAATGTCGATACGATATGATCTATGTAAAAAGTAGATAACAGGAAACACCAACAATGGCTGAAAATTATAATTACATGCCTCAAGTACAAATGGTGACTTATAATCATATAAAATTTGAATGAATTCCGACCAGTGGTTTCTGAGGAGTTGCGTCCACAAAAGTGTGACAGACGGACGGACGGACACATGGACGCAGACCATTACTAGGTTCCACCATCGCGGCGCAGCGGGGGACAAAAAACACTAAATTAGTAGGACTTTCAACGAAAATTGATATCTTGTTATAGATTCTAAAAACAAGACGCTGTTATGGATTTTTATTGAAGGGTAGACATCATATAATGCTGGCAATGAAATTGTAAGTGCATTGTTATTTGTATTAGGGACTATAGGGAAACGGGATAAAGAAAGGGGAGGTTTGGGTACCCATAAACCGGTTGAACCCTACCACTTGCTTTTGCTGGCGCCGGTTTCAAGTCCGGCTATCCCGAGTTCCTATCGTTATTTATGTTTGTCTCTTGTTCTCACTATTGTTTTTCTAGGTGCAGTTTGCTTGTAAATTGTGGCATGTGATTGTAGTTCCTGTCCATCGTAGTTGCTTACTGTTATCCTGTTTTTGTAGACCTATTTTTCTTTGGTAAGGGGAGGTTTGTCGCGCCATGATACCGGGTTATCCCACCATTTCTTTTGAAATTCATTTACCTAGCCAGGACCATTGCGGTTGACAGTTTTTTCCGCTGGTTTTGCACCTACATTGTCATTTTGCCCTTTGGATGTCGACTCCTGACAATTCTGTTCGGTAATTCTGTTACAATACCCATTTCCTTAACATTGTTAAAATTTGACAGTTTAAAGCGCAGTTAATTTTAAATCCCTCAGATTATATATATACCACTGTTGTTGACCTTAAGTTCCCGGTGTAGTAAAATAGATAGTATTTCGATACTAGCATGAAACATGTTCCTAGAAATCCTCGTCTTTTGAGTTGATCTGTACTGGAGAGGTATAACTTGTTAAAATACCAATGTGAGGAAATACTTTTTCTTGTTGATATCGGGTTTTCAAACGCACACTTAAACCTCATGTTAGTAAATAACTAAATACCGAGGTTACTGTGAATTTATTTTCTGCATATGCGCATTTCGACAACTTATGTCTCTTCAGTGGAGATAAAATCTTAACGTCTGGAAGACCATAAACTCAAAGATGTTCAAAAACTGATAGAGAACAAATAACCAATATGATCTAAATGTAAAGCCAAAATCAGCTAAGGACAGAACTTTGGATGAGGGAGATTCTCCTTAGTTTTTACAAAATTTACAAGAATTTAGATATTGCAAGGTTCCAAATAGAATCGGCTTTCGGGTCAGCACCGAAGTACTGACTACTGGGCTGGTGAATACCCTCGGGAACTAACAGTCCACCAGCAGAGGCATCGACCCAGTGGTAACAAATAACTAAATACCGCGGTAACTGTAAATTTATTTTCTGCATATGCGCATTTCGACAACTTATGTCTCTTCAGTGCAGATAAAATCTAAACGTTTGGAAGACCATTAATTCAAAAATGTTAAAAAACTGATAGAGAACAAATAACCAATATGATCTAAATGTAAAGCCAAAATCAGCTATGGACAGAGCTTTGCATGAGGGAGATTCTCCTTAGTTTTTACAAAATGCACAAGAATTTAGATATTGCAAGGTTCCAAATAGAATCGGCTTTCGGGTCAGCACCGAAGTACTGACTACTGGGCTGGTGAATACCTTCGGGGACTAACAGTCCACCAGTAGAGGCATCGACCCAGTGGTAACAAATAACTAACTACCGAGGTTACTGTGAATTTATTTTCTACATATGCGCATTTCGACAACTTATGTCTCTTCAGTGCAGATAAAATCTAAACGTTTGGAAGACCATTTATTCAAAGATCTTCAAAAACTGATAGAGAACAAATAACCAATATAATCTAAATGTAAAGCCAAAATCAGCTAAGGACAAAGCTTTGCATGAGGGAGATTCTCCTTAGTTTTTACAAAATTTACAAGAATTTAGATATTGCAAGGTTCCAAATAGAATCGGCTTTCGGGTCAGCTCCGAAGTACTGACTACTGGGCTGGTGAATACCCTCGGGGACTAACAGTCCACCAGCAGAGGCATCGACCCAGTGGTAACAAATGAATAACTGTGGATAAAATTACTCTACAATTCATACTCATAAATATTTCAAAACCTTCATATTATCGAACGTTCAAGAAAACATACATCTTGAATACCGATATGTGCAATTTTATATCGGATATGCGGATAAATGTATATTTAAAATCGAAAATGGCAATATGTTTTTTTAACTTGCGACGGGTAGTATTCCATTGTCACTACAATTGCTCCTTCACCGTACCAAGCCGGGCTGTCCCGAACCCTTAGCATTTTTTACCTTTGCTGTTGTCTTTCATATTGTGTTTATTGTGATGTGCTATGGTGGGTTGTGGTCTGAGGTTGACATTTTCAGACATGGTGGAAGTTTCCTGTTGTCTTGTTTTAAAATTCCTCCAAATCTTCAAATCCCTCTTCTAGTTTACGTAAAGAGCGCAGTAGTTTTGTTTATCTGAAATTTATTTATTCATTATGTGGCAAGTCTTTTATACATAATCATTTTTAAGAAGGGCTGGATCATTTTTAAGAAGGGCTGGATGAACCTGACGTCTCTGTCTACGAATGAGTATATCGCTTTCCGGTTCTTATACATTGCTTTTGCTATGTTCCATTCATCCGTATAATTTTCAACTCTCGATTTACAGACGTAACCAACAGCAAGTTCGTTGGTCTGTCTAGAAATACTATCGGAACAATCAAACTGACTGTTGTTGCGTCTGAGTGAAAGAGTCTAAAATTCAACAGCTAATAGACTTAAAGATCTATATTGATCTTCACGACCTTTCGATCAAAAACTTGTCAAATAATTTCTCTATCTGATTATAACTCTGCATTAAAAGTATTTCCTTGATCCTTAGTGTTAGCTGCAAAATATTTTCAGTTCTACATTGTAACGTCACCTACTAGTTTTCGATTGGATTGCTAGTTTTGCTTAGTACAGGACATTACTTTCTCTCAAAATTGGAACGGAAGTAAACGGAAGTAAAATATTCCTATACAGTTTCTTGGCTTACAACATGGATATATAAAATAGGAAGTCGGGATCGTGAATGGGTACTACAATTAAGGGTGCCTTATCCATTTATTTTCCAATGTATTTTGCCCTTAACACTTTCAAGGCGGAATTAATTTTGCAGACCTCCTCGTTTTCGAAACTTTGCAGACTTATGCAAATTATATGCAAATGAGCTGATACTTTTCAATGCAACGTTGCTAGCATCTTTATACAGGTATGTGGAAGAAGGGGTGGGATGGGGTGGAGGGGTTGGGGGTGTGCTAATTGGGAGGAGTGGGGTGGAGGGGGTGGAAGGTGGGTCAATGTGCAGGTACCCCCACTAAAAATGGAAATTTTGGTCATTTTTTGAGTTTTAGGTTGCCATGGAAACCGGCTGAGATGAGTTATGCAATCTATATTGTGCACAAATATAGAGCGGTCAACCTTCTTTGCTATTATGTATAAATGGCATGAAAAGTCTTTGGTCTGTAATATGATGAGCGGATTTAGGGGCAAAAATGCAGATATCAGCATTTTTTGCATTCAACTTGCTGTCAAAAATTCAATGTTTAAAAAAAAAAAATTTTCTTATAGTCTGGCACATTTTCAGACCTCTTCTGTAAACAAAAAGTCCAAGAACTTGGGAATTCTGTGGTAGGTTTTGAAGTTAGAAGCATCCATCACAGCCCACCCCTCCCCAAAATTTTGCTTTTTGCAAAAATTTTGTTTCCATGGGTACTAAATCTGAGAGTTCAGAATCTGTTCTCGTTTAGGGTTATTTGTTTAGCCATATTACCCATCTGTCTTTCATACCCGGTGAACTTCTATTGCCAGTGTATGAAAAGCCATGAGGGTCATTATAATACCGCCTGGAAAGTGTTAAAGCGCCACATTTTTTTCATAAAAAATTGACCACCACTTAAGTGTGATATAATATTACAGAAACAATGTTTTAATCATCGAAAATGTTTCATTCACTCATTGTACACTCTCAAAAGAAAGCCGGTCAACCTAAGTCTTATGGAACAAAATGGGTTGGCAGGTACGCTAATGATCAGTCAAAATTGCGGCGTCTACAAAAATGTGAAAGTGAAAAGTGAAGTGTACAAATTAAAGGATATGGAGTAAATGTACATGGGTCAAAATCCTTATAAATACATGGTAAGATTAAGCAAACTGATAAACGCTTTGATTGTTGTTCTTCATCTTGAAGTCACCATGCGCCTTCAACAAAGAGCAAACACTCTTATCTCATAGTAAGTTCAAGATGGCCCCTAGCACCGGTAAGTAAGTGAGAACCGAACTGTCAATCCAAAACGAATAATCCAAGGACAATGGCAACATCGGAAACAAAAAAGAAACAGAGACACAACATGAGTACGGCACAGAAAAGAAAAATAAAGACACTCACACACACACACACAAAGATGAACAACACGGACCCAATAAAAAACCATGGGTGAGATCAGGTGCACCGGTAGAGTAAGCATCTCCTGTTTCTTATCAGACACCAGCCGAGTTGACAAGTCAAATCCGGTAGAGAAAACAACAATTAAGCTTTAATGGCGCGTTGTTCCTTTGCTTGTTTTTTACCATTTATTTGTAGAGACTTTGTCTCATGTGCATTTACTCCATATCCTTTTATTCACCATTAAAGGGAAAGATTTGTTATCATCTGGGAAACAGATATCCAATAGCGGTCCACAAGATGGTGATGTCGACCGTATAACTTCTGCAGGAATGACCTCAAGTTTTGGGTAACATACCCTTGTTGTAGTAGCCTATTTCTGAGCAACCGGGCTCTATCAAGGAATTCACTATATCGAACACAGGCTCTTGAATAGCGAATGAGCTGGGAGATGTAAACTCCATATGCCTGAGCTGTTGGGATGTTGCTACAAAGAAAAGGGAAGTTTACTATTAGAAAGGTGAAGTCATCGCGTTTGTCGTACAGCTTAGTTTGAAGTCTACCTCTGTTGTCGATTTCAAGATGAAGGTCAAGGAACGAGGCTGATGTGGAAGTGTCTGTGGTACCCTTAATTTCGAGCTCTTTTGGATAGATCACATGAAGAAAACCACCAAAGCTAGGGTTGTTTAGTGACAAAATATCATCTATATAACGGAAGCTAAAATTGAAGGATTGGGCCAGTTTTTTATCTTTATTTTGAAGAGGCCCTTCGATGAATTCAGCCTCATAAGAGTGGAGAAACAGATCGGCTAGGAGAGAAAACAGTTTGTGCCCATAGGAATTCCGATAGTCTGTTGACAAACAAGTCCTCCAAACTGGAATTCACTTGCCAAATGTTGAACAATGCCACATCCATGTATCCCTTTTGCTATGGATGCGGGGGGTCGTCAGCAAGCATAAAATATCGGGCAAAGTACTCTTACAAAAACACTGTCATCCGTTCAAAATATGAAAAAATAGAAATATTAATTCATGTACCAATAGATAGAGTAATCAATAGCACTATGAAATATCAACAATGATTTCGCTATTTCGATGGTCTCCTCTTTTCAAAAATGCATAATGCAGGTATGTGTGATTCCGTTAACCCAAATTCGAAAAAGTTGTCGCTTGGGCACCCTACTAATGTAACAAACATCTATCGATGATAGCTATATTTCATTGTTGACATTGAAGCATTCTTGCACAGAGAAATGTCAACTATGAATTCGCGATAATCAACAATAACCAATAAATAAATAAAAAAATATAATAATAAAAATCAAAATCTTAGTTTATGCAAACAATCATGTGCATATGTACTAAACATCTATCGGTGATAGCTGTTTTTAACTGTTGACATTTAAGCGTTACTGCACAGACTTCTTCAAGTTCAAATTATCATCAGTCCATGGTTTTCAGCAGAGATATAACAACATATTGAACAGATTACTGCGAAGCTGTACTTTCAAAACTTTTTTGGTTTGTTTTAGCATGTTTTTAAACATATGTAATTTAAAAACATGAAAAAAAATTGTTGATAATTCTGCTGCGAGAGAATCTGTCAGGTATTTGTATTCTTCTTCTAATTTGTGGTAAGCTGAAAACCCATGTCTTGAATTTGCATATTATTGAATAAATACAAAAATATATATGAAGCTTGCCATTATCGCACATATTTATTAATTAAAAACTATTACTGGAAAACACTTTTCTCAACATTCAATTTATATAAGTAAGTGAGAACCGAACCGTCAATCCAAACGCGAACAATCCAAGGACAATGTTCATTTCACTTTATCTAAATAAATTATCATTAGTTTTGAGCAATAAAACATGAAATATTCAGGTTTACCATTTCGCACACTTAAAATTGCCCATTTCTCCTTAATACAATACAAAACCCATTACAGCCCAGTACCAGCTCTACTTATTCTGACATCTTTAGACTCGACAACATAGGAGTGGCTATCAAGTTGTTCTGGAATATTGTTCTGGCTGAGAGTACTTGCATGCAATGTAGTGTTGACTAATTGCTCACCAACTCTGTAGAATCCCAACTGTCGCAGATCAAAATGCATCCCACAAAATATCTTGACAATGTAGAACTTGTTATCAGTCGTCAAACTTTTCAATGTATCTAATACCTGAAAGACGAATTGAACCTACCGCAGTTATTTAAGGACCACTCGATTGGTAGGTAAAATTTGTAATTATAGTACTTAAAATTGTATGCATACAGTGCTCTTGCACTCGTGTCCGAATTGAAATATGTGTATACGTCATGTCAATGTAGAAATATGTGTATACGTCATGTCAATGTAGACATATGTGTATACGTCATGTCAATGTAGAAATATGTGTATACGTCATGTCAATGTAGAAATATGTGTATATGTCATGTCAATGTAAATGAATTATGAATGAAATATGATAAAGAAAATGACAAATGATAAAACACAAACTACTCTACTATTTGATTACTTCATTTTTTAAAAATAAATTCAAGCCCTGAAAAATTGATAAGACATGGTTTGTCGACGTGGTCATTTTTACACTCAATTTGATATTATATATAGGTTATAATAAAAGAAACGCATATAATTACTAAAATGAAAATTAATGTTAATAGTAATGTAACAGAATCCAAATTCACTTTAATCTACAATAGTAGAAAACATGACAGAATGTGTTTAAATCTTTAAAATATACCCATATAAGGAAAAACATACAGATAAAATACAAGCATAGTTTTCACATCTTAACTAAACAAGTTATCTTTGAAACTGGTATCTCCTTTAAGTTCATTCCTGTGCTGTGGGAAGGAATAAGTTAAGGCGGAAACAAGAGCTCTCAAAAGCTTTCACGAGTTTTCACTCTCTATCCAAAGGAGACATCTTTCTGGCATTTTTATCCTTAATATTAAACTACCACAGTAAGTGGTAGATGACCGGTACAGGTGGACAATTTCAGAGACTGGTTGAATTTCAAAAGAGTTGTAATCAGGTAGATAACGGTATATAATATTTGAATAAATTTGAAAAATCACCTGTATGTTTTTTAAATATTCTTTTTTAAATATATTCTAAGCTTCTCAGCAACATAGATGATTTTTATTCTGTTTCACATCAATGCTTAAAAAGCATTGAAAAACTGACTATTTTAAACGACTTACATGATTTAAAGAGTTATCTCCCTTAATCAAAGTCTACTTCCTTAATTAAAGGAAGTAAAAGGTAGTGATGCAACTATAAAAGTCGTAAAATTTGCAAATGGTATTTTTTCCGTAAATTTGTTCATTTTTAGGTTTTCCTTTTTAAAAACTGGTTCCATTTTTAATTTTGTCTTGAATAAATATCATTTACGTCACTGATATTCGAAGTGAGTAGAAAGGCGATATTATCCACGTAACCATAAATTGAGAAGGATGGTTATTAATATTTTCTCCCGTGAAAATAAAGGTGTGCAGCCCCGTGACATCTGCAACTCTCCACTTTAGATATATTTAAAAACATTTGAATATCACAGTAACTTCGGTATTTAGATATTTGCTTATCCTGATAAATGCTTTTGGTAAAATACAAATATTGTAATCAAAATAAAACTAGCTTGCGGCATATAACCTGCTCCTACTGGACATGGATTTTCGTATCCTTGCATGTTATTGGGAACGCTGTCTGCATTCTGCCCACTATTGATGTAAGAATGTCGAACATATTCATCAGCTGTCGATAGAAACCATGAAGCACCAACAAGCTGCAAATTACTTCCATCCGTAAATCAAACACCTACAATTAAACATTATATAATTTAAAAAATATAATCACATAGTAGATAAAAGGTTTATTCCTGAAAAGCGCTCAACGGTGGAATAGACAATTAAATTGTATTGTTCTCATGTTTTAAATGCAGTTGAACCTGTTGATAATATGAATATCACAAATCTGGATCCTTAAGAAACGTAAAACAATTATCTTTCTTACTCAATGTTTTCTGATAAGCATTCATGATACATAATTCATGGAAGCTCGAATATATACTGATTTTAACTCTGTACGACAAAATGACAAATATTTTACCCTGAGCGTCAGCCGGGGGAGGGGGTAAAATATTTGCATAAATTCATTTGTATATTTGCTCGGTCGTATCTAAATGATGATGTCATTCATTTAGATCCTATTAGTTGATTGTTCTCTTTCAGCTTTTACGCATATTTTGATTTATGGTTTTCCTAACAATTTGATTTGATATGCACTGAAGAGACGTAAGATGTCGAAATGGTCATCTACAGAGATTTAATTTACAGAACTCGTCGAAGGGCTTCTTCAAAATAAAGATAAAAACTGGCTCAATCCGTCAATTTTAACTTCCATTATATAGATGATATTTTGTCATTAAACAACCCTCGCTTTGTTGATTTTCTTCATCTGATTTATCCAAGACAGCTCGAAAGTAAGGATACTACAGACACTTTCTCATCAGTCTCATTCCTTGACCTTCATCTGGAAATTGACAACAGAGGTAGACTTCAAACTAATCTGTACGGCAAATGCGCTGACGTCACTTTTCCAATACTCAACTTCCCTTTTCTTTGTGGCAACATCCCAACAGCACCGGCATACGGGGTTTGCATCTCCCAGCTCATTCGCTATTCAAGAGCCTGCGTTCGATACAATGACTTCCTTGATAGAGCCCGGTTGCTTACAATAGGCCATTTAAACAAGGGTTTGTTATCAGAAAACTTGAAGTCACCCCTCCAGAAGTTTTACGGTATGGGATATCTGTTTCCCAGATGACAACAGATCTTTCCCCTTAAGGATGGTCACTCCTCAGGTTTTTGAAATTGCATCTGACTTTCGGAACTCTCTTACTTTATCCATTATGACAAATTAGAAAATTTTGCACACTGACCTCCACTTTTCTTTTTAAAATATGATTGCTTACACCTTTGGTAGGGTTATGACAAAATTTGATAAAATTCTTGATATTCCTTCACTGGACTTGAAAGGTTTATTGTCTTAATGCAAAGTGAATGAAAAGTCTAGAGAACTTCGGTTTCCCGCCAAAACTTCAGGAGCTTAAATCCCAAAAATGAGCACACAGACCTATCAATATTTTTTGTTTAAAATGATATAGGATTGATATCCTAATAAATAAATATTACAATTTTGAAACCTTGATATAATAAACTTGAGGAGTGACCATCGTTAAAGCCTCTACCGAATTTGACTTTTCTACAGAATTTGACATGTTCAACTCGGTGGTTGTCTTATAAAAAGCAAGAGATGCTTACTCTACCGGTGCACCTGATCTCACCCATAGTTTTTTTTATTGGGTCCGTGTTGTTCATCTTTGTGTGTGTGTATGTGTGTGTGTCTTTATTGTTCTTTTCTGTGCCGTACTCATGTTGTGTCTCTGTTTCTTTGTTGTTTCCCATGTTGCCATTGTTCTTGGACTATTCGTTTGGATTGACGGTTCGGTTCTAAATTACTTTACAGTAACTCGGTATAATGTTATATATACCATTTTAGCAGTCTGTAATTAAAGATAATCACATGGTATTTTTCATATCAGACCCTTTATCAGATCATGGTCGTAATATTGTAAGCAAAATAGTATCCTGTGAAATTATCTCCAAATGGAACAAATGTTAGTGATATTTCTATGAGATTTATTCCGTCTGGAGATTATTTCACCAGGTGAGCAGTAAATACTTTCCAACTGGAGATTATTTCACCACGTGAAATATATGTTTTTTGCAAAGTTCTTGAATAAAGCTCATGTTTTGTATAAATAGATGCGGAAGTGACACTGAATTTACCTTCTACAGCTTATGTCTCTTCAGTGCAGATCAAGTCAAAAAACCTTTGTAAAATTTATATCCCATTCTTACTACTGCCACACGTCGAGCAGATAATGCCTACCCTTCAGGACCACCTAATGATACCGTAGTTTTTGTAGGGCTTCACACTTCTAGTGCTTTAGTTTTGTGGCGTTCTTGATCATTTTGTTTATTAGTTTTGTCATGCTGTCTAGGTTCGTGTTGGATATGAATTGCCGTGGTTTTTTGTTGTTGATTTTGGAATTCCCCCTTTCACCATTTTTGCTTCGGTGTTCATTTGCCGATATATCAAACTATAAACCTAAAGATGCAAATAAGCTGATAGAAAACAAAGAATCATTAGGGACAAAATTGGAAGCCAAAATAAGCTAAGGACAAAGTTATGTGCCAGGGAGATATTATTCAGTCTTGTATAATTTTAAAATTTTAGATGATATAAGTTTCCAAATATAAACGGTTTTAAATTTATGTAATATTGTTATAATCTTAAGCTTTGATGTTTTTAATACATTTATAAGTTCCATCGATTCCGTTACTATTTCAATGTACTGAAGTATTGAAGAACAAATTATACCTCTTTTTTAAGGATAGAATTTTACTTATTATAAAAACGTTCTGAAGGACTACTGTTTCTTTGTTAGCAACTTCAGTCGCCAAAGGGAACAAATGCAGAAGAAATTCATTTGGAAAAAGGGCAAATAATGTTGATAATGTTGATAGTAAATATTTCTTTACAAGATAAATCACATATATAGTTTGGTTTTCATCATTTCATTTTAAACGTCCAATTTTCTTACTTAGTATAAATATCTTGCAGATTTTTCAGTTTCAGTAAGAATATTTTTTTACTTATTCAAGAAACCAGAATATTGCATTCTTTCGATATAAAATAATCCTAATGAAATACTTTCAGCTTCACAGTATGCAGATTTATAACGTTTAAACATCACTACAGATTGCCTATGTAATCTATAAAAAAGGGAACTTTAAAAAAAATTGCATTCTAAAGTTAGTGTATTATAACTTACCGACCGTCAATTCCCGAATTACAGCCTTTGGTCAAATATTCCATGGTATTGTTGATAGTGAATGCAACATTTTGTTTGTATAAGAGAAATAAATAAGTATGGTTCACGTAATCGGGTGGTGCTGGTCCTTTGTATGGTTTAATGACGTCACCGGAAGTCAGTTTACCCTTGTCGATGTTTATTACCATCATGTGTAGAAGTGGCAAATCTGATGTACCAGCTGTAGGACTGAAACCGATATATCCACACACAATAAATTGTGTACTCCAACTGAAATACAAAACTAGACTAAGTCAACAATAAAAAAGGCGTAAAAATTGTGATTGCAAACTAGACATTTTATTGCGTAATTTGTTTACTAGACTTACACTTTTTAAACGGACATATATCACATAAATAAATGTCTCAAGACGGAGAACACAACAATAAGCGTTGTTACTCGGCAATGTCTTATGTGCATTTACTTCATATCCTTTCATTGTTTATGTTCAAGTTTCCTTTTCATTCTGTACTTTAATACTAAAGATATATTTGTAATTTGATATCAGAAACAACTTTAACGACCGAAAATTTCAATCGCTCCACAGTTCGCCAGAGGACAAAAGGCCAAATTAAAGAAAACAACGGCAGAAGAAAACCGAAGGAACAAAGCACAAGATTAGACAAATCAAAGTCAAGAGACAAGGCAAAAGCAAGAACACCAGAAAGACACTACATGACCCCCCCCCCAAAAAAAAAAAACGAACACTACATATACAACACACACACACAAAATAAAGCACTAACAGTGTGAAATCTCAAAATACAGAGTGACATCAGGTGCTCCAGAAGGGTAAGCATGTCCAGATCTGTATACAGCACCCGTCACACTATCAGTGGGTCAATCCAAGGTAAAGTAAAAATTGTAGAAAATTGGAACAACAGGAATTTGTTTAAACGGTATAGTCGAACTGGTTTTTAGCACCCCAAGTCTCCCTCTTCTGTATCCAATTTTTCCCAAAAGTACATAAAAATATATTCTTTTTTAAATGCAAGTACAACTCTTTATCCAAGTATTTTCCTGTTGAGGTCCATGTCTTTCCAAAACAGAGTGACATCAGGTGCTCCAGAAGGGTAAACATGTCCTGCTCTGTATACAGCACCCGTCACACTATCAGTGGGTCAATAAAAGGTAATGTCAAAACTGTAGAAAATCGGAACACCGGAATTTGTATTAGAGGTATAGTCGAACTGGTTTTTAGCACCCTAAGTCTCCCTCTTCTCTATCCAATTTTCCAAAAGTACATAAAAATGTATTCTTTTTTAAATGCAAGTACAACTCTTTATCCAAGTGTTTTCCTGTTAAGGTCCATGTCTTTCCGAAGGAGGCATTTCGTCATGTTACACTGGTTGATAGATGCATCATTGAATCTTACATTTTTCTGACATATAAAATTGCCAAAGATCACGTCATGTCTTTCAGGCAAAGTTTATAAACTTAATGTGAAAAATTAATATAAAGTACATCGGCAAATGAATAACGAAGCAAAAACGAGAAAAGGGGAAATTCTAAAATCATAAATCCAAAACCACGGCAATTCACAGCAACACGAATTGAAACAGTATGACAGACAAAACAAGTAAACGAAAATGGACAAGAACGCCACAAAACTAAAGCACTAGCAGTGTGAATCCATATAAAAACTGAGGTATCATCAGGTGCTCCGGATGGGTAAGCATGATCTGCTCCACGCGTCACACTGCCAGTGAAAAGTCCGGTTTTGTCACAGTCGGTGTTAGTCAGTCCGATAACAAACACTGGATCTACCCAAAGATATAAAGATGACACATAGTGCACTTCTACTATCAAGTCAAATCTTAACATAAACAAAAAAAAAATGAATCCTAAATAAATATTTCAATACATTTAACAATGCGAACAATGATTTCATGAAATGTGTACTCCAAGCAAAGTTTGATGATTTATCAATTTTCATTGCACAAATACATAATGATGACATGGTGCATGAAGAGGCTGTTAAATGTTGTATTTAAATTACAACCAATACTTTTAAACTGAAAAGTTTCAAATAGATTCATGAATGCACGTAGGTGCAGGGTACTTTTAACTTTTACTTGTTTTTGCAATTTTCTTGAATTTTCGTCGTAGTTAATCAAAGCGTCGTAACTCCAAATAATTTTGAACCAGTTTTTCCTTACCTCTCAATAGAACTGGTAAATTCAAAGAAAAAATACCGGAAGTGGACAAATTGCAATTTTTTAATGATGTTAATTAATCCTTAATCTGATTGTTTTGGAGATTTAAAGTTCAATTCGGAATCCCAATTGATCAAAATCTCCTGGCCATATTTTAAGTAACCGAAAAGCTGACTTTATATCAGCCTTGGAGAGTAAAGCGCCTTTTCCTAACTTCTGTACCATTAAAACCGCGTCATCAATGCTAGAATATCGGACTGTGCAAAATTGGCGGTCTATGAAATCGTTAAGCGAATGATTAAGAGGATAGGATAAATTATGGATTAATCGGAATTCACCTTCGGTTTTCTTGGGAATTAGGGCAAGCGGAGAACACCGAAATGTTGGGAAGGGGGGAGACAAAAAAGGGCCAGCTACACGACCGAGATTTATTTCCTTGTCTAATTTTTCGCGTACAATTTTTGCATGACGTGTACAACTGTTAGAATTTCTAAAAATGCTCCCAGCTCTTGGGGCCGCATAATTTAACTTAAAGCCGAATTTTAAACCGAAAACTATCTCCCGAGCTAGACTCTGATCTGGGTAATTGCTTAAACATTTTTCGACAACAAAACTTTTAATAGGCGATTTTCCAAGTTTATATAATTCAAGAGAATCTGGCATGTCACCATTGACATTTATAACTGCGGTCGCGGGTTCGTGATTAACTTTTGCAATTGTTAGCTGGGTGTGGTCCGTTACATTTAGCGCATTTATGCTCGAATTTACACTGGTTTCCGAAGGTACAGACACCTCTATTGAAACGCCAACATTTGCGCTCACGCCTTTGAGTGCTTCCCCCGAAACGAAAAGAACTCGAACTGTTACTACCTGTAGTGTTAACGACTTCAGACTTTGTTATGGAAGGGGCTTTTAAGTACCAGTAAAAGGCCTTTGTTGGGGTGTTGCGATGCATAGAACCCACAACTCCTGGTCGATGAGACCCCAAGATGTTGCCGGGTATCTTGCCTTCTTGAGCCTGTACTGCTCATCGTAGGCAATCCAACCACTGCTTTTCGATGCGGCTAATCTAACGCTTTGCATGTATTTCAAATATTGTTGTGCTCTTAAAGGCCATTTTTCTAGCAAAATACTCATGTAAATTATGAACGCAGATGTCCATACATGAATATTTTGAATTTGTTCTAGCTTCTTATTAACCACTGTAAGTACACCCCCCTTTAAAACAAATTCCCCGTCCAAAAAAGAGTCGTTAGTTAAGTCTCTTGCGGATTTTAGCAAGACACTCAACTGTATGAAGTCCCCCCTCCAAATTTTTTCTTTAATTTTCATTGGAATATAAACAGAAATAGGATCAAAAATACTACCAAAATCTTCCGGGACATAGTTTTCTGGTAAAGATGTCCCCGGATTTAACAAAACAAAGTTCTCATTAGCTGAATTGTTATTATCCGTACCTGCTGGTAAAGCTATGCCTGGATTCTGCTGTGGAACCAAAGCAATAGGGGGCTGAACAAGTTGAGCACTGCCACTTGCAGTCGAGTCAAACTGGGCACTACCACTTGCAGTCGAATCAAACTGAGCACTGCCACGTGCAGTTGGAACTACGTTGTTGCTTGTTGCCGACACAATTTGACCACTGGGGCCAGACTGTGACGTAGTTGTAGCATATGGAGGCTGAACAAGCTGTATATTTGCAGTTGAAACAAGCTGAGTATTAGTGGCTGGAATATCTGTACCCTAAACACTGTTAATGAATTGACCGCTGGGGCCAGGCTGTGTTGAAGTCGGTATGACTAAATCATGGTTAACCGGCTCAATATTTCCAACATTTGTGGCTAGAACTGAAGATTCAGGAGTCCTGTTAAGGGTAGATGTATTCCCAGTTGAATTAGATGCAACCGCTGGTTCATCAATGAGGCTGGATCTTCCATTGTCATGAGATGACCTCGGATGTCCTTGATCAGCACCAGCTTGATTACGTGATTTTATTCTTCTTGCTTTTTTATTATTCCTCAAATTTCCACCATCCTGTGCTGCAACGTGTCTCTTGGTAGCTTTCCTGTTTCTTTTTGGAGGTTGCATTGTCCAAATTAAACTGATGATGATCGATTTAAATTTTAACAAGCGATCGTGTTCACCTTTGGTGTGAGCAACAAAGGGAGACTATAATTTTGAAATTCTGAAAAAGGACGGACAGGGCAGCAAAATAGCAAAAACGCCACTCAAAATACATGCGTTCAACTTTTATTAAACTTGTTTTATCATTAATGTGATAACCAATATTATTGAAGCAGATAACTATCTTTTTGCACCGTTATATTCATTGAGTGCGAACTTTCAATTTTTTCTTTGGAGTACCTACATGATATAATTGAGATTTAATGCGCTTAATCTGAATCTATTTGCTTCTTATGTCCGAATCCATGAACGATTACACTGTATCACCACTGTATCAACTAATGATTGCTAAGGAATTCTACTGTAGTGGCAGATTTAATTTTGCAAATAAAAAAATCCTTAACATGTCTTCCTAAAAACAAGTTCAAAATACCTGTTCAAAGGACAATGTAAAAACATGTCAAATAAATATTATTTCAGTATGTAAATACATTCAAGATGATCTCACTTATCCACTCCATAATTACAGTGTATTCTTATCGAGTGACAATTCAATTTCGTATATATAAAAACTGGATGGTTAAACAAAATATAGGGAAATAAATTACTTACGGATAGTTCTAACTTGTGCAACAGGATTCGAAGCTATAAGCTGTAGTCTGTAGTTTCATGTCCAAGCTCTATAGGCCATGGGCTGAAATCACTTTCCGTGCAGCCCCCTCCTCCCCCCACTTCCCTTCTAGACCGATTTATTTCAGTCCTCCTATATCCCCTCTTCAAAATAAAACATGTTAACACGAACATAACCTGCACGCATGGACAGTATAGGGCCACTTTTATAGTACACCACGAAAAACTCTTGTATTTTCGTTTTAACCTTAGTTTCATCTTTTAAGCTCCATGATTATTTAATGATAAGTAATATGTACTGAAAGTTGGTACCAAATTAAAGCTAATTTAATGTCTTTTACAATGAACTCAAGTTTGGGCACTTAACGCCATTTTAATGACCTGGGGATACAAAAAATGTACCCCTCCCCTGCAAAAAAAAAGCGAAAATGACAATTTTAGGATGTCAATTCCTTTCAGATAAACAACCCTCGTCATTTGATCTAGTTTTTATGCCTAACTTATCAGTTGTGATACAATATTGGAAAATAAAACCATTAAAGTCCATAAATTTTTGAAAAATGGGAATTTTCGGAATTTTCGATTTTTTCACAATTTCGACTTTCTGACTTTATGGTCGTACAAATGTGAATATATATTTAATAATTGCCGTTGTGATAATAATTGATGACATGTAAGCAACAAATCGTGTGCAAATATTTTAGTTTAAGACGTATTGTAGGTTCAGAAATGTCAAAATTAGCACCCCTCCCCTTAAAAATTAAGGGAAAATATGAAATATTCAGGCTCTAAATGATTAAAGAATAATGTTTTATTGGAATTAAAGTGTTTATTTCACTCAAGCTGACATGCAGAAGATCATTTAAGTAGATTTAAACTTTTAAAAGTCCCTTTTTAACTCTTTTGCTCGAAATTGTATGCAAAATGGGAATTTTCCGTTTTTCAGAAATTCTGCTGTTTTGACTTTGAGATGCAAATACTTCATGAAATTGATATGTAACTTGAAAATAATGATTAAATATCCTTTCAATATATTTAAGTCATAAGAAAATATGTTTTTAAACAATTTAGAATAACTACAGTCTCATAAATTACAAATATATAACCCCTTACCACAATTATTCAACACAATTTATTTCATTTTATTCACTTTGAAAAGCTTAAACATTGTATAAAGGTCCAATAACATACATTTCAAACACCAAAATTCACAGATACTCAAATATATCACAAATAAGATCATGTGTGTGGTTTATGGGCAGTTATACAACAATTCAACTTTGAATTTTGTAAAATTCCGAAATGCTGAAAAATCCCATTTTTCACGAAAATCGCCCAAAATATACAATTTTACCCATATTTGGCGTTAAAATTGCATATTCAGATATATAAAATGCAATTTTTTAAAAGAAAGTAAAATATTAGTATGTTGTGTTGACATAAATGTACAGATATACATATTCTGAGGATTTTTTTAAGCACCATTTTCTTGGGGTAGGGGTAAAATTTTCGGTATTTAGAGTCACATTGAACACTCCTTGTTCTTCTGAACATTGTTTTACAGAACTTATATATCGGTTAGAACAAAGAATTGGCATACCTGCATATAAATCCTCCAGATTTGCAACATATATAACTATTTAAAAGTGAATTTTGGACAAATATGAAATGCTGAAAATTCCCATTTTTCATCAATTCTGTACAAAATATTGAGTTTAAGCTGACCATTTGGACTTAAAATGACAAATCTTGATAAGAATTATGCAACATGGTTAATATGCAATGCAAATTTTGTGTGTTTTGGTTATTTTGATGTGAATATAGTAAAAAAATTGACTATTATAGGGAAAATTTGTTGGCGTAGGGGTAATTTTTTCCGTATTTAGAGTCACATTAAACAGTCCTTGTTTTTCTAAACAGTGTTTTAAGACAAATAATGTATCGCTTAGAACAATTAAATGGCATATTTGCAGATGAATCCTCTAGATTTGACATATATTACGATTTAACAATGCACTTTGGAGAAAACTGAAATGTTGAAAATTCCCATTTTCCATCAGTTTGGGCCAACTATTTAGTTTAAGTCTGTTAAAATACCAGATCATGATGTAATTCATGCAAAACTGTCATATATAACACACATTTTGCATGTTCTGGTTATTTTTATGCGAACATAGACAAAAAATTGACAATTTTACGGAAAATTTGTTGGGGTAGGGGTAAGATTCACTGTATTCAGGGTCACATTAAACACCCCTTGATATTTTAAACACTGTTTAAGACAACTCATGTATTGCTTAGAACAATTAATTGGCATATCTGCAGATATATCATCCAGATTTGCCATATATAACGGGTTAACAGTGAACTTTGGCAAAATCTGAAATGTTGAAAATTCACATTATTCATCAATTTCAGGCAAAATTTTGAGTTTAAGTCAACGAATGGCTGTTAAAATACGAAATCATGGTATAATTTATGAAACATTGTCATATACAACACACATTTTGCGTGTTTGAGTTAATTTGTTGTGAACATAGACAAAAAATTGACAATTTTAAGGAAAATTTTTTGGGGTAGGGGTAAGATTTTCGGTATTTTGAGTCACATCAAACACTTCTTGTTTTTCTTAACAATGTTTTCAGACATCTAATGTATCGCTTAGAACAATTAATTGGCATATCTGCAAATATATCCTCCAGATTTTGCATAAATAACGATTTAACTGTGAAATTTGGGCAAATCTGAAATGTTGAACATTCACATTTTGCATCAATTTCAGACAAAATATTAAGTTTAAGTCAACTAATGACTGTTAAAATACGAAATCATGGTATAATTTATAAAACATTGTCATATACAACACACATTTTGCGTGTTTGAGTTAATTTGTATCGAACATAGACAAAAAATTGACAATTTTAAGGAAAATTTGTTGGGGTAGGGGTAAGATTTTCGGTATTTTGACTCACATCAAACACTTCTTCTTTTTCTTAACATTGTTTTCAGACATCTAATGTATCGCTTAGAATAATCAATTGGCACATCTGGAGATATTTCCTCCAGATTGGGCATATATAACGATTTAACAGTGAAATTTGGGCAAATCTGAAATGTTGAAAATTCCCATTTTTCATCAATTTCAGGCAAAATATTGAGTTTAAATCAGCAAATGGCTGTAAAAATACGAAATCATGTTATGATTTATGAAACATTGTCATGTAAAAATGTACAACACACATTTTGAGTGTTCTGGTTATTTTTATGCGAACATAGACAAATAATTGACAATTTTACAGTAAATTTGTTCGGGTAGGGGTAAGTTTTATTGATGTATGATGTTTATATCACATAAGAATGGCCATTATTTGTAATAGTTGTAAAGCAAATATAATAGGCTTTCATTTGATACCTACTTTAAATGATATTTGTTTACTAAAAAGTAATATTGGGCAAAAGAATGACAAAACTTAATCAAAATCGGAAATATTCAAAGATCTATTTATTATGGTCTATTTGAAAATAAAACTTTGGTCATTAAAAATATGTTAACATTATGTTAACATGTTTTATATTCAAGAAAATAGATTGAAAAACTGAAAACAATTTTCAGAATGGGGAATCGAGATGTACTTCGGGTTTTTAAGACCATCAAACTTACGCAATTTCAATGAAAATATCTAAATTTTCCTCAATATTTCATAGGGGTAGGGGCACGTTTAATGGCGCTATGGAACGTATAGGGCATAGAAATTGTAAACATTTGGGTTCTTTGTAAAGCTCATACAATAAGCAATCATTTGATACATCGTTTTTATAACT
>MJUU01019547.1:88863-150628 GCA_002080025.1 Modiolus philippinarum
TTTTATACAGTTAAAGTTATAAGATCCTAGTCACATCTGTTTTGTTACGTTTTTACTTGAAGTTTTAAAATTTTCAATAAACATATAAAGCAGGTTATTTTTATTGTTTTCAGTTACTATAATGAATTTGACAGTGTATGCTTTTGCAATAAAAAAGAATCTTTATTCTATTAGGTTGCGACTCTGTTGTCAGGTTGTTGCCATTGTCTGTACATAAATTGGTCCAATGCAATACATTTTAATAGCTTCAGCTAACCAATTTTTAATATGAACAGAATGATTCTTGCAAAAAAACAAAAAAAATACTAATAATACTAATATATATATAATATTACAATCCAATCCATTTGTTAAAAAAGGCGTTCTTAGCTAACCTGACTCAAAGGGTCATGTGAACTATTGCCACCATGAAGCATTCGTCGTTGCTAGCCATCATAAACTTTTCTTATTTTCATCTCCTTTGAAAGCACGGCCAATTTGGATCAAACTTGGCAGGGATGGTCCTTGGGTGGTTCCCTTTCAAAATTATATCCGATATCCCTTCCCGCTAAAAATGTTCAGCATGTCAAGGGCTGTCATCTTATGCAATAGAGACAAGAATCAGGCCACAGTGACCTAGATATATGGTAAGAGTTTAAGTGACAGCCCATATGTCATGTACTATTAGAGATGGGATCAAACAATTTTACATGCAGATGTCTTTGAGGGAAAAGGATTTAATTTCATGGTCCACTGACACTGATTGAATTTAGGTCAGAGTTCATATCTTAGGTACTATAAGAGATAGTATCATGTTATCTTGCATGCAGATGTCTCTAAGAAAGAAAACAAAATTAAACAAGAGTTTGTTCGTCACTGTGACCTACATTTCATGGTTCAATGATTGGTTAAAGTTAAGGTCAGAGCTTATATTTCGTGTACTATAAAAGTACAAAAACACATTTCCAAGACATACACTCTACTTGACCTAATTTGGCGGCGAATTGATGCTTTGCATCAATTTTTAACTTGTTTGTATTTGCGTTCATACCACCGGCCGTCTTGGGCATAAATGTGCATTAATGAATAAATATTGATTATTATTTTATATCATCTGATGCGTTTACACAAATGTTCTTAAATATTTGAAATCATCAATTATGTCACTCTGACCTTTGTTGCAGAAAAATAGTTAGTTAAAAATAAACAACCGCTCGGATCGTCATACTTTTCATTTATCAACAACTTATTAAAAGATCCTGTTAAAAGATTAGAAATCAACAAGTGCAGACGTAAACATACTTTCACGTGAAAATTCTTCCGATAGTAAAATCAGTAAAAGCTGAACGACCCTTAACGGTATGAAATAAATATCTAATCTTACAAAATCATTTCTCACTATATATAATCACTGAAATTAAAATCAATTAAAAATTATAATCTCGGCAACAATGTGATAAAAAAAAGAGATGATTTGAAACAATGTGATATTTTTTGCCAGTTATCGTATGAAGTTACACATAAATTCCCTTGATAAATACCACGTGCATTGTAGACGATTGATAAATTATAATCTAATGAAAGTGATAACCACACAAAGATTGACACAACCAAGGCGGAGCGAACCAAAAAATACAAATTAATTAATTAAAAATCAGTACCGTATCCAAATGTTCTGAAAATCAATAGGGTTCTGTATAATGCCAAGCCGACATAGAATCTCAAAATTTGTGGCATAACTTGCATTCTTGCGAAGGTTATCGTTTATACATCAACTTTAAAATCGGGTGATGGGCTCCGCCCATCCACCTAAAAATCAATCAAAAATAAGTTACATTCTCGCAATCAAAACAATATTTTAGGTCTGAACTTTCTTAAAAATAGCTTCTTATCAGGATATCAGAGACTCTTACTAATTTCCTTAACTTTAAAGATACCATATCTAAGGCTCTGCTTTAGGGTATCCCTTAGAAATGAGAAATTACAGAAATCGTGACCACGAAAACTTTCTACGACAATGAAAAATATGAAATTTAATGATTATTCCAGCCTATAAAAACCCGAAAACTAAGCGTCTTTTTAGAGATTGGGCACCCTACTATGAGGAGCCATGCAAAAAAAAATCTTGCCATATGAATTTTAGTATGCATTGGGGTGTATGCTGTTAAGTACATCCGGCAAGCTGCATAAAAAAATTTCTCACTACAACGTAGTGGTACTACTAGTAGCTGACATTTCATTATGCAGAGGTGTAGTCCAATTGGTACCCATGTACCATAGCTACGGAAATATAACACATTCTATTTATCATTTTAGGGTAAATATTATCAGACAAAATTTTAATATAATGTCAATAACAAATACTTGGGCGTTTTTGATCGCATTACAAAGCAAACATTACAGGCAAAAATAATAAGATATCAATTTGTCTTCCCAGTGGTGAAGGGCCACTGGAAACATATTTCAAATGATAGACGACGATTATATATCATACCGAAGAACAATGGATTGCAAAGTATAAAATGTCAATAGTGCATCAACATGACATAAGGAAGTACATCAGATAATATAATTTCTTGCAAAAGGGGACCTTGAATAACCTCGAGCTATATCTACAGGTAATCTGAAATAGGGTTGCGTAAGGTTATGTGTGTTCAAAGCAGTGTGAAAAAGGGCATGCATGATATTGTCGAATCAAGAAATGTGAAGGAGATTTGTTTATCGTTACAAGCCGATGCCTCTGCTGATGGGCTATTAGTCCACGAGGTTATTCAAAAACATAGAATTTAGTTCGTCGTCATTTACGTTTTCTTTCTACATTTGATCCTTCTTTTGCCATGTATTGCAAAATATTATGGATTTATTTTTTGGCCGTTGCTTCGGTATTTATAAGGAAATTTATTTACGGAATACCAATTGTTTTTATTTCACCTGCACTGAAGAGACCAAGTTGTTTATGCGGGAACTAAATTAACAGTAACTTCGTTATTTATACCGCTGAGGCGATGCCTAATCTGATGGACATTTTGTCCCCGAGGGCATTCAAAACTAAGTAGGCAGCACTTCGACGTTGGCCCGAAAACAAATTTATTTTGAAACTTGCAATATCTGAATGTAAGAAAATT
The DNA here is from genome assembly GCA_002080025.1 of Modiolus philippinarum. NCBI lineage: Eukaryota > Metazoa > Mollusca > Bivalvia > Mytilida > Modiolidae > Modiolus > Modiolus philippinarum. The sequence goes on from MJUU01019547.1 coordinate 91,968, forward strand.
TTGTTTTAAAATAAAGGGTTGTCTATCCCGTGCATAGCTCTGTCCTAAGCTGATTTTAGCTTTTCTACTTAGATCCTTTTGGTTAGATGTTCTCGATAGCTTTTGTGCGTATTTCGGTTTATAGACCTGCAAATGTCTTGATTTGACTAAAATACAATTTGATTCCGTTTCGTTACTTAGCCAACAATAATTTATGACATTTGTGCAGAATGGCTCTTTGAAATTTCCCACTATGACGATAATGGCTTGTTAAATGGAGAAGACCCAGCAAGTAATCGAATAGATTGATTTGCCTACGTATGAAAGGTGTAACATCTTTCGCTTTGTAAAATCATTAGCGTTGCCCATAAAGACTTTGAAGGAAAAAAACCAGAGTATGGGCTTGTCCCATTCAGAAAAAAGAAAAGGTTCACTTTCAAGGAGCATTCTGGTGGCAACACTGCTCGATTGCCTTTTCCAAACAGAACACTGCAAATTTTATAAGCAAAAAATGCCCTGTAAATCCCATTTACTGAAGTCTTTTTGTCTCTTACTTCTTCTAGTGAATACTTGGATGTAGTGAGGGCTTTTTAAATCGAATATCGCGGTCTGCTAATGTCCAAATCAAGTAAAATGAAACCCCTACTCCTATGTGTTGGTGCACTTCCTCAACAGATCGTATCATAGATAATTTGGCTTTGTGTGTTTTTGCTTAACTTGGTTTAAATTGTCGTTCTTATGTCAGACATGTGCCAAGAAGGTATGCCAGTATCTGCTACAGCTTTTGAGGTAGAAAGCTCTTGTTTCACATATTAATTGTTCATCAACAGTAACTTCGGTATTTGTTATTTATTACCACTTGACCGATGCTTCTGCTGGTGGACTGTTAGTCCCCGAGAGTGTTAATCCACCCAGTAGCCAGTATGTATAGATCTAGTCAAGGAAAAAATAAATATGAACACTTATTAAGAAGATGAGCTAAGTAAAAGAACTCAAGTCACACATGTTACATTATTTATATATCACAACAGGTTCTAAAGATTAATGAAAGGAAGATAATAGGAAACACTTACAAAGGCCGAACATTACAATCACATGTCACAATCAACCAGGGAACTGCACAAGAAAAAAAATAAAATGACAAAAGGCAAACATAGAAAACGATAGGAACTCGGGATAGCCGGACTTGGTACCGGCACTGGCAACAGCCAGCGGTAGGGTTAAACCGGTTTATGGGTACCCAAACCTCCCCTTTCTCTATCCTGTTTCCCTATAGTATAATAAACATACAAATAAAACACAATACAGGTAGACCACTAACTCTAAGACCGGAAAGAATAGACAAAACGTAATTTAGAAAGATTGGTCGAGGAGTGTTCGCCGCTAAACTACCGGCTAGCTCAAGATGCCTAGTCTGCTGGTAAAACACTGTCGCACTACGGAATAATAATCAAATTCAAAACTTCCCGAAGGGTTTGGTAAAGAATTATCATGGATTTCAGTAAACATCGGCAGTATCAGTGAGAGGCCAGTATAATTGTAAAATCTTCAGGTCATTGGATCCCAAAGCCAATTTAACGGATTCATGAAGAATATCCGGTCAATATCCCCTATTACGTAAAGAATGTAAGTTACGTGCCAGTTTTTCTGGACTTTTTTTTATCATTTTTCACATTTTTTAACAACATTTCCGTAAAAACGAGGGTGAGAAATGCCTTTAGTAATAAGTTGTTTCCGAGTAGCATTATACTTAGATACCAAATGTTCAGATCTTCTATAAAACTTCTTAAATGTGTTTATCAATCTATGAAATCTGTAACCTTGTTCTAAGAGTTTTGATAAGTTTTTTCACAGTATTTGATAACTAAATCCTTAATATAGGTAAATACACTTGTTAAATGGATGGATAAATTAGTGGTAGAACAGTTGCTTGATGCCGAAATAAAACGATGTTTGTAGGGATTTTTGTGAAGCTTAAGAACCCAGTACATAGTAGGCAAGGTGTTATCTTTAGGTGGAACTTGGAGCATATCTGTGTCGCTGTAGTAATGTTTGGTTAATATTTTTTCGTCAAAATTAGTACGTTCGAAAGTGTCAGACTTTGCCAGTTCATTTTGTTGGACATCAATATAATATTTCTTTCAAATAATTGAAACGTTGTTGGACGCTTTATCGACTGGTACAAATACATATTTATTGCTGAGATCTCTTAATTTTAACTTGATTCTGTTTATAGACAGCTTAGGCGGTGACTCTTTATAATTATCTTTATAAAAATTTATTCTGTTGGTGACTTTTGTAATAATTCTATCTTTGAACATATTGAGTGCGTGTTTGTCTGCACTTTCTCGTTTGCACCATTTTAAACAATAATTGTCAACTGCGTCTTTAATAATATCAACAAAGAGCCTGTTTCGCTTACTTAGAACATTACTGGCATTGATAATGTGTAAAAGGGTCGAAGCTTCAACTACATTTATAAACATCAATGTTACTTGCATGGTCAATTGTTTCTACGTTTCCCTGGTGGCTATATTTGATGAAGTGAGGACGTTCTGTAAAAAAAGTCCATTGTAACAGCTTGGTCCATGAGAAGATTTTTATGTTTTATAAGAGTCAAATGTTAAAACTATTTCCCCCGCTGGAGGCCATATAAGGCAATATTCGAACTTACTGGACATCTTTTAAAAAGCAGATCATCTAGTATGTATATGTTCCAGGCCACACGCGTATTTGGACCGTACACGTACGGTCCGGACCATATGCGTATACTCGTATGGTCGGACCGTACGTGTACAGTCTAACCATATGGGTACGGTTGGACCATACGCGTACGTATACCCTTACGGTCTGGATCGAGCCAGACCATTTAGGTATGCTGACCGTTTTGGTACCTCGAGAAATTCAATTTATTTCGAAAACATCTAAATAATGAAATATATTTCACAAAAGAACAATAAGAAAATAATAAAAAGCGGTTATCGGGATATGAAAAATGTTTTGAGGTCAAACTTCAGAATTAACTTCTTAACATCTGAAACGACCGCTCTGCTTGAAATTACTGCGATATGAAAACCTTTTATTTTAACATGCTCAATTACCTTTACATCGTTTGTTAGAAAGAGATAAACTGGCCCTTTAGCAATTTTTTCATTTAATTTTAATGCCTTTTTTATTATATTTTTACCATATTTATCATGAACTCTACTTGTTTTCATGAGTTGTCAGAGGTACCGCTGCAGTAGGCTGTTTGTCTAAAATGTGGTTTAACATGAAAATTTGTCAAAAGCCATAAATTTGCCACATGTCGGTCTATATTCTGTAACTCCAAACATGACTTTGTCTTCCCCACGACATTTAACAAGTTAACAACTAAACAGAGTATTAAAAGCAGACAAAAATAGATCAGGGTGAGCTAAAATCAAATATAAAATATATATAACGGGACTTTGCACATCTGGATAATAAATTATGATCAATTATATAATCAATATTTGCATTATATTACCCCCAACCGAATGCGTACGGTCCGACCATATAAGTATCTTGAAAAAATACGCGAAGGGTCTGGAGCATAAATTGTATATAGTGTGCGAACTCCTCAACACAGTTTTAAAGATACAACACAACGACTATTGTCACGAAGATTCTTTCCAACCGGTACTGCGATTTTTGATATCTGACTCAACAGTTATTCGTTTCCACTCTTTTTGTCTTCAATATTACTCTTTTCGTCATTTTGGTGAAATTACATCTTCATTGGGTCTATTTGACGAATGTATAACATGCAACTTTTCAGAGGCTTTACCATGATAGAAATAACTATAACGTTAGGTGGGTACTCCCAGGAAGGCCTGTCAAAATTTTATTTGTCTTTAGAGACTATGTTCACCGCTTGCTCAAGCCCTCCAAAATGGAAGAAGGGTTTCCAGGGTATTTTTTCTTAGTTTTGGCCACTTTTGGCAATTGTCACCGAACTTAGATGAGAAATTCTCCAGAAAAAAATGGTTCGACCCCCAAACCCCCTTTCATCTGCTACTGGTGTTTGTCAGAAATACTAACATTTTACATGTTTTATTACTGCATCATTTTCATTTTATTATTTATAAATGAAAAGCATTTTTCACCCAAACCTCTTTATGTGGCACCATAATTAGAAGTCAAAAATAACGCCCTAAATGACTTCATAATATGTAACATATCTCAACGGTCGGCGGGTTTTAATGTCTGTCTCTAACAAATATTCATTTCCGCCTTCATATAACTATCATCGTTGTCAGTATTGCCATTTCATCATTTTAATGAAATCACAACTTAATTAGGCTTATTTGTTTTTGTTGTATATTCATGTTTCGAAGGTCAGAAGTGTAATAAGTCCAATACATGTTCCCGTTGGCTTGATAAGGTTATGACGACATAGCCACCATGATATACAAATGTTCACATTGTGATCCACTGCCTTTCCCTACTCATACAACAAAATTTGACTCAAGAATTTACAGAGGCAAATTAAAAGTAGAAACTATAAGATTATATATATTATATAATACTTTTTCCTCACTCTAAAATACTCTTTGTGTAAATTTTAATTGGATCTTATCTATTTAACAACAGAATTCTCTTATAAAACATTTATTCGAATTGAAAGAAAAAAACAAACCAAATCGTAATGTGTCTGAGGTGATGGACAGTTTAAAGGGAGAAAGGATAGAGGAGGTGGGATAAAGGATAGAAGGTCAGGAGAAAGGGGACAAAATAGGAAGAAGGGAAAAAATGATAATGAAAGGGAAACCGGGAGAAAGCCGTTGAGAGGAGAAGGAAAGGAGAAAGATACCCACATTTCCATCAAATCGTGTCTAGATAGACCCAAAACATTCCCATTAAGAGAAAATATGCCCGACCTATTACGTCACGGAGAATTATGTTCGTGTTGAAATTCTTATATTTCATTATATGTACATGTACATTAAATCATATATGAATATGAAACATAATTGATTATTTAATGAAATAATGAAAATTTTACCCTGGAATATAATTTTACTTATGACCTTTTAAATTAATTATTTAAAATTTATTTTTCCCTCAAACAGTCGCCGGTCATATATAACAAACTACAACTATGAAGCCAATTTTATGTCCGAATCATATAATTATTTAATATGAAGCTTGCAAAATACAATATAACGGCCTCTATTCATTGGGAACTAAAAACATGACATTCCCCATTCATTATCCACGACTTACGCGAGGAAAAAAAAATGATAATACGCCAAGTTTTGTAGTTTTGTAGGGATTCACACTTACGTTATTTTTGTTTATTAATTCTCTGACATGCTGTCTGAATTCGTTTTGAATATAAAAATTCCTTTTCCTTTTTTTAATTTTTGATTTTCCGGAATTTCTCCAATGTTCTGCATCTTGGCTTTGGTATTCGTTTGCCGATGTATTTAGGGGAGTCGAGCCAGTTTCAAGGGACGTAATTGGAACCGCGACGTCACACGTTTGTTTTCCCGTCTACGTCATGACGGCGGGACCTTCGGCAACGCCGTTTTCCCCGATCGGGATCTTTTCCGCGGGTCATGACGTCGGTGAACGTCATAATAATGAATGAACAGTGGCAATGAGTGGTAAGACGTTGCGCACGATATTGCGACAGTTTATCATTTTGCCCCTATGTTTTCGCTGTCCTTTAGAAATAGTTTTTTATTTAAGTATGATTTTATTTGATATGAACATAAATTATCTTATGTATGTTCATAAAGTATGTATATCGGTGAAAAATTCCAACTGCAACCAAATTAAAGAAATCTTAGTAGCCTTATTGTTTAATAAAACTTATTTTTTAAGCGTAAGACGTAACATTAAAACTTCTTCTGACTTAAAGAAATAATTGTATTTTTAATTTTGTCTGATTGATCTGCTTGAAATTTTGCAAACAAACTTCACGAATTCACAGCTTTGTGACATCAGAGTATCAAAGACGTATCTTTGACACGGAAAAAGTTTGAAACACATGAAGGTGGTCATTTCGACCCATAAGACCGGAAAAATAGCGAATTCATAATTCGATGTAAAAGAAATACCTGGTTCTCACTCAATTTATATAGCAAATATGATTTGTATATGATTAGCATTTTTAAACAATAACATATCCATGTGTATGTAAGTATGCGTAGGTGTGTATTTGCTACAATTATATATAGATGGTTACATAATAGTGTCAATCGATCTGTGGTATATTTAAGTTCCAAACACATTCATTACTGGCTGTCTTTTGAAACGTACTTCTTTATCAAAAAAAAAACAAAAACAAAAACAAAAACAAAAATCAATGAAGTTTATTCATAATTGAGAACCACTGAAATATCCTAAAATTTGACACTAGTGTTGATTAGATACATGTAAAATCTTCCCATTTTCCGCACAATGCTCGAATGATATCCAGATTTTTACTTCTGTATTTTATGTCTTACTGTTTTTATTTGTTACATTTCCTTACTGTGTATGTATTGTTGTGTGTGACTGCATGCTTAACAAATGTATACCCAATGAGATGTCCTATGAATGATTGTACTGTTTATCCAAATGGGTAATAGTATTGAAGCATACAGGGCATCCATTGGACTTTTCAATAACAACACATGGAATCGTTTGCAAATAAAATGCTCTTTTATTAATTCCTCTTCCAAAACTTTAAGGGACATCCTCATAACAAATTTTAGATGTACATATCTTTGTTTTGCTTTATCTGTTCTTCAAAGTATTAGTCCTGAAAGCAATATAGTTTTTCTGCTGTTTGTACTTCATTTTATTCTCATTATTGGAAACGTAGAACAAAATCCAGGCCCTGAATTCGTAAATGAATATACGGAGGAACCTTGCCGGAACCAATTAAATGACGGCTATAGTATATCTATATGCAATATTAATGTCAGAAGTATTAGAAATAAACTAAATTTTATCCAGGACATTGTTGAAGAATTCGATATAGTGACAGTAACAGAGTCGCACCTGGATAATAGTATAGATAATACTGATGTACAATTAGATTCCTTTTCACTAAACATGGAACGTAAGGATAGGGATGCCCATGGGGGTGGCATATTAATCTATGCAAAAGGCGATTTCTCTTTAACTCGAGTAAAAGAACTAGAGAACGATACGGATGCGACCATATGGGTTGAAATCTGCGGTAAGGGTATAAAATATCTGTTGTGTTGTATCTACAGAAGCCTAAGAGCAGAAAGTGATTTCTGGTTACGCTTTGACCATTCATTAACCCTTGCTCTAAATGTAAATGAAAGTGTCATGATATCAGGTGATTTAAATTCGGATCTTTTTAATATAAACAATAATAAACTAAAGGAAAGCTTAAATTTGTTTAATTTAAATAATGTAATCTTAAAGCCTACACGTGTTACTGAACACAGTAGAACATTATTAGACCCTATAATTGTCAGTGACAATCTGAAATGTATATTTTCCGATGTACTGGATGTACCTGCAGAGATCAGTGATCACAAAGCTGCAATTGCATTTTTCAAATGTACTAAGTGTACTTCTCGTTCGTTTAAAAGGGAAGTATGGATCTATGATCGATTAGATCGTGAAAAATTTTCNAACCTTATGGATGATGTTGATTGGAATGCATTGCTCTCCAATCACGAGGATGTTGATATCTTATGTGAAAAGTTTACAAACAAATATCTCGAGATTGCAAGGCAGTGCATTCCAACCAAAATGATAAATGTTCGAAATACAGATAAACCTTGGTTTACAAGTGAATTAAGGAAAGAAATTCGCAAACGTGATCGGTTACGCAGATCAGCCTTGAAGTTAAAAAGTGAATCTGATATTAATAAGTACAAGCAGCAGAGGAACAAAGTTAATAATTTGAAAAAGATTGCTAAAGAAAATTTTGAAAAGAACTTAGATAACATTATATTAGAGAGTGCATCGAACCCACGAACTTATTGGAAAATAATGAAATTACTTATTAAATCAAATAAAGGTGCCTATAACATACCCCCACTTCGAAATACAATCCACGACGAAGAGTTACTTGACATTGTTTATGAGGATGAAAACAAATGTAAATTGTTAAATAAGTATTTTAGTATGATTTCAAAGTTAGATGAAGAAAATATCAACCCCCAACACTTAACAGAAAAACTGATACAACAATAAGCAATATTTTTATTACTCAAAACGAAATAGAAGATATTATCCAAATATTAGATCCAAACAAGGCCTCAGGACCGGATGTTATCAGCCATAAAATGTTAAAAATATGTCCAGAAAAGGTATCGGTACCTCTTCAATTAATTTTCAACAAATCTTTAAACCAGCGCAAATTTCCAACGCCATGGAAAATTGCAAATGTAATTTCGATATTTAAAAAGGGAGACAATTCACTAGCTTCAAATTATAGACCCATATCCCTCATAAGCTGTGTGGGTAAAGTAATGGAAAGAGTTGTATACAAATATGTATACAATCATCTTCAACGGTCAAAACTTATATATGAATACCAGTCTGGCTTTCTTCCCAAATATTCGACAGTACATCAATTAATAGAAATGTATAATAATATTCTTAATACACTGGAAAGAAAGGAAATCAATTGTTTTGTCTTTTGCGATTTCTCAAAGGCTTTTGATAAAGTTTGGCATAGGGGGCTGCTTTGTAAAATGAAATCATACGGAATTGATGGAAATTTATATAACTGGTTTGAAATCTATTTACACGAACGCAAACAAAAAGTAATTATAAAAGAATCTGCTTCTCCCCTTTCTACAATATATGCAGGTGTTCCACAAGGGTCCGTACTAGGTCCCCTTCTTTTTATTATATATATAAATGATATTGCAGAAAATCTTTACTCTCTCACTAGGCTTTTTGCTGACGATACGTCATTTAACCATTCTAGTAGTGATGCACCACTAATACAATCCGTAATTGATCATGACCTAAATGAACTGAATGATTGGTCCAATAAATGGCTTATGTCTTTCAATCCAGAGAAAACACAAATAATGATGTTCAGTAATATAGAAATTTCAAACTTTAATTTTACATTTAATGGGACCAATATTCCAGTTAGTAATTCACACATACATTTAGGTGTTACTTTTAGCCATGATGGTAAATGGAATTTGCATATTGACAATATTGTTAAGTCTGTATCTAAGCACCTAAACGTCTTGAGAAAATTGAAATATTCCTTAAGTCGAACTAACCAAGAGAAACTATACCTTGTGTTTATTCGACCTTTATTCGAGTATGCCTGTGAAGTTTGGGATAACTGTGGGGTAGTCAATGCAAAAAAATTAGAACAACTTCAATTAGAAGCAGCAAGAATCGTTACTGGGCTGCCAATTTTTACAAACATTGATGTGATCTATATAGAAACGGGATGGGAAAGTCTCCAAGAAAGAAGAAATAGACGTAAGCTACATTTGTTTTTTAATATACAAAATAATGATGCGCCTGAATATCTATGTGATTTAATACCTCCTACAATTCAAAGTACCACAGTATATCCGCTTAGAAATGGAAATGATATTATCGTACCCTTTTGTAGACTATCCAATACAGCGGAATCATTCATTCCTGCTACTATTAAGCAGTGGAATAAACTTGATGAATCCGTTAGAAATCTAAATACAATTTCAAAATTCAAGTCGGCTTTAAAATCAAAGTCTGATAATAGTAATATCCCAAAGTATTTCTCATTTGGGCCTCGAAAACTAAATATTCTTCTCACTCAATTTAGATGTTCTGCAACCTTTCTCAATTACGATCTATATAGAGTAAATATTGTCTCTAATCTAAGCTGCTCATGTGGAGCTCAGTGTGAGAACTCGCACCATTTCTTTTTTAATTGTCCATTATACACAAATTTGCGTAACATATTGATAAATAGTCTAGATTGGCTGCCAGACGGTCTTGAGGTCAACTTACATCTTCTAACAAACGGAGATAGTCGCTTATCAAACGAACAAAATGAAAATGTCTTCAAAAGTGTTCAAAAGTTTATAAAAAATTCAAAGCGGTTCTTGATTGTGTAATTGAATTAGCATTCTAAACGAGCAGTTCACACACACACCAAACACATAATACTCTCTTTTCTTTCTTTCATATATTTGATTTTTTTTTGTTCCTCTTGCATTTATTTTGTATATATAATATCATGTATTCATATGTTTGATTACTTTGCATGCTCATATATTACTGTAAAATATTGTATTTAAGGAGAAGACGATCTAAGTTGGCAGAACTTGTGTCTGATCCTTTTTGCTGTAATATTTAGCAAATAAAATATGTTCAAATCAAAAGCAAATATGATTACAATTTTTATACTGTAAAAAAGTTCACTATTTAAAGAATTGTTAACCAAAAAATCAGACATGTTTTACTTTTCTCCGAAGAGCAATATAAAAAATGGCAGGTCTAGCGGATTTGTCCACTGCCGTCAAAATTGTTATAACAAACGTCCAACCAATATTTTCACACGTATTTTGCATAAAACTGTTTTAAGATAAATGCTTAGTATTTGTAATCGAAAGTAAGTTCATTTCATGTACTTTGTAATGATTCAAATGAAAATGTATAATATTTTCCCAAGAAAAAGTTGTACATGTTTTACGAGGTCTAGCGGAATTGTCCAACGTTGATATTTTTAACGTTTTCATGTGAAACGCGCCGTTCGCTCTTCACGGCGTGTTTTTGGAAAATGTGAAACTCTTCATATTCCAAAAAAAAACTCTCTGCATGGAACACAAATTTGAAACTCGTAAGAGAAGTAATTGAAATCTAGAAAACAAGTGTAATATAATTATGAAAAAGGTCTTTAATTTGTTTTAAAATATACCATGTAACGTGTATACATTCATTCATTCATTCATACGCTCCGATTTTTATTGCTGATATACTCTTATAAATATTATAATACAAAACAATCAGTAAATAGTGATTAAATGTCTATTTATTTGATAGCAGATAGGTATTTTTTTGCCTTTGCCATTTTCAGTAAAATTTGTAGATATGGAGTTTAAATCGAATTTGTATGTGCAGAGATTTCAGTAAGTCACCGTATTACAATACCCGAGAACTTGCATCTTGACAAACTGGATAGTCTTGATGATTTGTAGATCAAAATATTTGATCAGAAATCCCCAAACCATACTTATGAAAATAAATATGACAAGCCGCAAATTCAAATCAAGATACTATGGTATATCATTTTCTAAATTATAGCAGAGACATATGTCTCTGATTATAAAAGAAAAAATAGAAAACAATTTCTTTTGTATAATACTATAGTTAAGGAATACGCAATTTGATGAACAATATATAAAAGTCTAGAATATCATGAATAAAAAATACATCTAGTTTGATACAAATTAATATAAATATTCAATTCGGCCGGGGTAATACGTATATCCAAATATCATTTTTCGTCCGACGTCGAAATTATTGCTAGAATCGACGTTACGCTAGAGGACACCAATATCGTGCGCAACGTCTGATGTAATGCACCGACAATACAAAATACTTAAATCATAAGAAGCGGCTCACAAAAAAGTAAATAAAATGAAACTAAATAAATAAATGACAAATAATCAATAGTAACAAGGTAGGTTTTCTTGTACGACAGTACCCCTTGCAGTACAGTTGCATTTATAGTATTATTTTAACATTTAACAACTGTATCTATCGTATTATTTTAACATTTATATTGCAACCTTTCTATTTGCGTAAGTAAACTACATTGACTGTATAAACATAAGTGACACACAGTCAACAATGTGTTTCCGTAGGAATTGTTCCATGACGTTGCAAGACTGAACGGATTCATCACAACCTAAAGACGTCCGCTTCACTTTTAGAATTGTCATTTTCACCTATTTATTTTATCTAAAATTTTGCTTTTCATAGTTGCAGTATAAACACAATAATAGTACATTGACTTGACATAAACGGGGTATAAGGATTCGGCTCGAAACGGTAAAAATGCTCGCCACAGGCTCGCATTTTCCCGCGATTCCAAACCTCATCGGACATTTTATTTTTAGCTTTATCGGATACCCGACAGTTTTCATGTCCTCCTAGTATGACGTCAATTTAACCTATTTCTTAAATTGTATTGAAAAGTCTGTCACAAATATATTTATTTAAAAAATTTACCAACATTTGTTTGTGCGATCTAATGTTTTCTTATGCGAACGTACCTCTACCGAGACCACAGATCCTTGGAGTAGCGGTGTATGCTAAAAAATTACTTTTAAAAGACAAGTTGAACCTACAATACAATTTTTACTGTGCTTTTTTTTATCATTATTTAAATATATCATCATATTTATATACCGCGCTAACTCACTGAGCTATTGGAACACTTAATATGTAGTGCTTACTAAACATTTTAATTTCTTCTTTGTATTCTTTGTATTTTGTGAAAAATAAGATTTCAAACATCCTTGACACAAGTTGGGCTCGAACTCACCAGAGTAATGAAGCACACGAATTGCCCAACCCCTCTAGAGATTACGCAACGGCGACTTGGTAACATGGTACGTTTTTTTAAATACTTGTTGACGGTACTGACATTTTAATGAATTTGAATACAGAGTAATAAAAATGATCATTTCTGTCGTACAAGTCAGATACACGTACAAGTCAGACACACGTACAAGTCAGATACAGTACAAGTGTAGCAAATAGAACAATACTACTCCCATGACAACTCCCTGGACATTGACCGGATTACTCGTGCAGAAAGACTATCCATGTTATGGGTGTTACAGGATAGTTGTAGTATATCTAATACTTATTTAGGTTATACGCATGTAATTTACCTCATGTTGAACAAACGGCATATTAAAACCACATTTCTGAAGTAGTGAATCTGTAAACTATTTACGAATAAGCGTGATATATATGTTCCAGACCATGCGCGTATTTGGACCGTATGCGTATACTCATATGGTCCGGCCGTACGCGTATGGTCGGACCGTATGAGTATACATTTACGGTCTGCTACGAGCTCGATCATACGCGTGTATTTAGACCGTATGAGTACAAACAAAAAGACAGACACTTACTACATTCGTTATTCAATCAAAGAAGTAAGTTGCAGTCAGAATTGATAGCACTAACTTCCACTGAAAACCGTATAAATTATTAGGTCTTGCATGATAAAAAAATAAATTACTTATATAACTGAAATGAAATTAAACAATCAGTGAAATAAAAAAAAAATATTTTCACATTTTCACACAAATTTTAAAGGTGATACATAGATATTTTTTACATTAAGAAGTTTTGTTCGTGTACAGGGGGTCTTCCTTTTTTTTGAACACTGTGTTATTTCAGCTGTTATGTTTATTCAGCTGTCCCTTTACGAGATTTTGGGATTTTCGCCCTTTTGGGGGTTATTTGGAAAATACTGTTGTTCCTTAGAGGTGGTATTCAATTATTTTTTTTCTCAGACAAGAAAACCATATATTATATTTCAATTAACATTCCTTTATCATTTACGAAAAACTATGGTTTTTTTTTATTATTTTACCTCAAATAACGTTCAATTGATTAGTCAAATTTATAAAGGCAATTCCAAAACATAATTACGGTATTAATTCTTATTTTTTTCTTTCTTTAAAATAACGATTTTTAGAAAATCTTAGTTGTTTCTAAACATAAGTGCTTTATTAATTTTTAATACTGTTTACGGCATACAATGTATTGATTTATTGATCTAGAAAGTCTTTGAAATAGTCAGACCGTACGTGTACGGTCGGACCATACACCTACGATTCAACCGTATGGGTATTTCGAGAAAATACTCGTATGGTCCGGACCGTATGCGTACGATCCAAATACGCATATGGTCTGGAACATATACAAGCTGAAATCGGCAAGGTTTGAAGAAAAAAAATTACCATTGCACACACAGACGACACGTAAAAGGCGTTACATACTATTTTCATGACTGCCGAATTTGCGCCCAAATACCCCCCCCCCCCCACAAAAAAAAAATCAAAACAAAACAAAACACGGAAATTGTTGACGTTCAGCACAAAAACAACATTTCTCAGTCACCAGAATATCATTTTTATAAGTGGCATAAATTTTACACATTTTAAGCAAGAAATGGCCAAAAATTTCTCACTCCAAAATTGAACAATACCCTTTTAGTGAAAAGGGCTAAATTAAACAACGCCAAAATTTCCCGATTTAATGATTAATAGCTATTCTTTTATGTTTGATCTAAATGACACTAGATATTGAACTTGGACAAAATTATTCAGTGCCTTAAAACATATTTTCTAACCTTTGAAAAACATCTGATTAAACAAGAATGGAGAGTTTGGTAATTTTACATATATTGGCGGGAAACGTCGGCTATTATTGTCGAACGTTTCGAACTCAGTTAATAATAAGAAAAAGAAGGGAAACGGGGAATGTGTCAAAGAGACAACGACCCTAAGGGGAGCAATAACAACTCAAAGCCACCATAAGATCTTCAATGAACGGTGAGGAAACCCCACATCCAACGGTAGGTCGGAGTTGGCCCCTAAATAAAAGAGTAATCAAGTTCAGCGAAATAAGCATCTTCCTAGACTCCGATAGACATAAAGTGAACTAACTAGAAAACAGACAAGACACACAAAGGCTTAATAAATTTCCTGACTTAGGACAGGCGCAAATTTGCTGCGGCGGGGTTAAACTAGTTTTATTGGGCCCGAACCTTCCCCCTATAGCCAATGTGATAAATAAAAAAACGATCGTAACAACAGTAAAATTCAGTTGGCAACAGGACTGAGTCAACTGTGAAAAATGAGACTGAAAGAACTAAATATACGGACATAAAAGACTGCTAGCAGTTAACTGACATGCCAGCTCCAGACCCATTACCAACTGACAAATTAAGTTATGTACCCTCAGTATACAGCTTCCATCAAGATCCCTTCCTATGAGGAGTTTAGCATAATGATTTCATGTATATACCGGAATACATAACCCGTGTCCATGCAATACTGATTTTAGAAATTTAGAATGTGTTTAGTTAAAATGCAAAGACCCTATCAAAAAATCAATGTTAATACCAAAGAAGGCCATACGTAATGACTTGACGACAATACCGTAATTATAACCCTTATGAATTAGACGATTTAAAGGTTTTATAAGTTTGTTAGGCGAGTGTAAGTATATTTTACTTTTATGTAAAACATTACCATAAAATAAGGGGTGTGAAATGCCAGCCTTGATAAGATGTTTACAGGTTGCATTGTATTTACGAACTAAGTCTTTATATCGATGATAAAATTTAGTAAAGGTTTTAACTAGTTTATGATAACGAAAACCTTGATGTAATAGTTTTTCAGTTATGAAAAGATTCCGTTCATTAAAATCGCAAACTTTATTACATACTCGAGCAAATCGAACAAGCTGAGATATGTAAACACCATATGATGGCGCTAATGGAACATCACCGTCCAGAAATGGATAATTAACTATGGGAAAAGAAAAATCGTCCCTTTTATCACGGAAGGGGAACGTCATTTTCCAAAGGTTTTTTTGATTTTTCTTGAAACCTAGCACGGTAAAATATACTTTTTATTTTTTTTTTAATAAAAAGTAATAGAAATACAGGTTCTGATCAAAATTTATAAAATTTATAGAATTTATATATAAAATTCTCACCATAGGAACATGATAAAATTTTTGTAATTTTTCATGCGAAAACCATAAATCACACCGTTTGCACGTCTTTAGTTCGATTTTTTATAACAGCAATATCATGGAAAGTATGTTTTTTTATAATTACCTTTTGACGCATCACTAGAGCTTTTAAATAAGCCCTCAAAATTCATTTTTCTAGAAAATTTGACAATATGAGACATTTACCAAATTCATGTTTTTTTGCAAAAAGACTAAAACCCCCAATTTTCAACCCCATTTTCCTCAAAAACTAGCACGGTGACCTATGCTTTAAAATACGTTTTTTGCTTTTTATATCAACCCCAAAAACATATCAGAAAATTAGAAAAATCTCACCATGGGAAGAAACTGGTTCGACTCCCCTTAAGGTAATCAAAATATCTCTGAATGATAAAACTTTTTATTGGTAACACGTGTATTAGGTCATAGATTGTCTTTGTGTGTGAAAACACTCAACGACAGTGTCTGCCTTCTGTGCTCGCATTTCGCGGAATGTCACCTGTGACGTTCCGTAACCGATATTTTATTACTGATTCCGCCGAGGAATTTTGATGTTTTTCGATGAACTTTTTTGATTTTTAAGGTTAAAGGCCCCTTTTTCAGTCCAATGTTAACCCTATGGAAACTTTATGTAAAACCCCCAGCCTTAACGGCTTGTTGGTTTATTCCAAAAATTTATCTGCAAATTATTGAGATAATTACCCATGCAAAGCTACCATTATTTTATGTTAATATCAACAACTTTAGTGATTTTGCAGAAAAAATCTTGAAAATTTGTGGTAGTTGGATGTTTTCTGGGACAAAAATGCGGTCTGTTCGAATGATTTGCCGTTTTTTATATTGTTTATCATAGATTTCTCATTCATTTTTTGACTATATTTGCAACGAATGGTAGCTTTGTATGCATAAATGAAACAGTTATTTGCAACCAAAGTTTGGTGAAGAACAAACAAGCCGTTAAAGCTGGGGGTTTTACATGAAATTTCCATAGGTTTAACCTTGAATTGAAAAGGGGGCCTTTAGCCTTAATATCAGCGACTACATGAACCAACAAAACCTTTACAACACTAATAAAAAGACACATGGAGAGTCCTCTGTCAAAATATGCACTTGGTTCACGGAGTCGCTCGTAGTAAAATAAGCGTGTGAACACGATGAAAATCACGATTTTCCGTGAAATCCAATTTTTGACCACAGATAATGGGCTTCCCTGTTTAAAAAAGAGCCGAAAGTATAAAATTTTGTTTCATTTTCCGTAAGAACAGGTAATGGTGTTCATAAATCACAACTAAGTTTCAGGTTTAAATCAGTTTTATTTTCTTGCAAATATTGGGGCCGCTCATAATACACCGATTGCGCATTTGCGGGATCGCTCATTATTTTAGCCAAACAAGGAGTAATCTGGTACAAAACTGGTTCCAAGACGCTGATAGACGAAGATAGTAATTTCTTCATTTCCATTCAAGTTTCGTTTTTCGTGGGTTGGAAATGTTCCTCGTGGATTTCTTTGTCAGTTGAAAACGATTTTTTACCCATATGTAGAATAACAACGTAAGATTCGTTGGTAGAAAATATCTGTCCCTTGCTCCAACGTTGGATGATGTCATTTTTCCTCCGGTTGACGAGTCAAATCCGGATTGGTAACGATGCGCAACCCATGTCCTTTTATTAGCAATCCTTTTATTGAAATCTATTTGAAGAGCTACTACAATAGAAAGGACCAACTGCGTTTGTCTCTCACTTCTTCTAGTGAATACTTAAATATAGGGAGGGCTTTTTAAATCAAATATCGAGGTCTGCTCATGTCCCAATCAAATAAAATGAAACCTCTTCACCTATAGATATGTGTTGGTTCACTTCCTCAACAGATCGTATCATAGGTAATTTTGCTTTGTGTGTTTTTGCTTAACTTGGTTTAAATTGTCGTTCTTATGTCAGACATGTGCCAAGAAGGTATGCCAGTATCTGCTACAGCTTTTGAGGTAGAAAGCTCTTGTTTCACATATTAATTGTTCATCAACAGTAACTTCGGTATTTGTTATTTATTACCACTTGCTTCTGATGCTTCTGCTGGTGGACTGTTAGTCCCCGAGGGTATTCACCAGGCCAGTAGTCAGTACTTCGGTGATGGCGCGAAAACCGATTTTATTTGGAAATTTGCAATATCTTATGCACAAACTGTGAACCTCTTTTAGTTGATCTGTTTCGCCACTCATATGAAGCTGAATTCATCGAAGGGCTTCTTCAAAATAAAGATAAAAAACTGGCCTAGTCTTTTAATTCCAGCTTCCGTTATATAGATGATATTTTATCACTAAACAACCCTCGCTTTGGTGATTTTCTTAATCTTATCTAACCAAAAGAGCTCGAAATTAAGGATACTACAGATACTTCCACATCAGCCGCGTTCCTTGACCTTCATCTTGAAATTGACAACAGAGGTACACTATAAACTAGGCTATATGACAAACGCGATGAATTCTCTTTTCCAATAGCCAACTTCCTTTTTCTTTGTAGCATCATTCCAAAAGCAACGGCATATGGAGTTTACATCTCCAAACTCATTCGCTACTAAAGGGCCTGTGGTCGATACAGTGACTACCTTGATAGAGCTCGGTTGCTTATAAATAGGCTACTTAAGCAAAGGTATGTTGCCAATAACTAGATGTCATCACTACAGAAGTTTTACGATCGACATCACGATCTTGTGGACCGCTATGGGATATCTGTTTCCCAGATGACAACAGATCTTTCTTTTGGCCACTAAAGTTTGTTTTTTCTCTACCGGATTTGACTTTACTACCGGATTTGACATGTTCAACACGGCGTCTTATAAGAAGCAGGAGATGCTTACTCTAACGGTGCACCTGATCTCACCCATGGTTTTTATTGGGTACGTGTTGTTAATTTCTGTATATATGTGTGTCTTCATTTCTTTTCTGTGCCGTGCTTATGTTATGTCTTTGTTTCTTCGTTTTTCCGACGTTGCCATTGTCCTTGAATTGTTCATTTTAGACTGACGGTTCGGTTCTGACTTACTTTAAAAAAGTTTGTTCAAACTAAGGAGTATCTCCCTCTTGCATTGCTCTGTCATTGGCTAATTTTGGCTGTACTATTTAGAGCCGACTGGTAATTTGTTCCGTTATTTCGGACTATGAATTTCCAGCTGCATGGATTTGATCTGCACTGACGAAACATAAGTTGTCGAATAGACGATTTGCCAATTAATTAAGGTCCATGCAAGTTCTAGTCAAATTTTGTGTATTTTGGTCAAACCTTGAAAGGGAAATTACTCCTACACCGGACAAACAAACATTAAACATGCACACTTGTTTTAAAGTACGGTCTTCGTGCTTAGCCATCCTGGACAAAGTAATTCCCTACACAATATTTATGATATTCTGCGGTAAGTTAGCATATTTTCGATTTATTAATCCTTTCCTACTCAGTGAGAAAACAGTTCAAGTTAGTACAGTTGTTTATTTTTTTTTTTACTTGAAACAAGTAGCACTTTAAAAAATGGTAAGTGGTATTGGGGATTGGGGTTTGAATTATGTTGCTGGCTAAACGTCTGCTAAAGATTAAATTATCATAACGTTTAATTAAAAATGCTTTATTTTTTGGTTGGTTTTCACAAGCAGGGAACCATTCTGTCCCCTTCAGATTTTTCAAAAAGTTACCTCCCTTTTGTGTTTCGCTAAATTCATTCTGTTGACCACAGAACTGGCAAATGGTCTATTACGCATATAATATGCAGACAGTAGATAACAGTAACTTCGATATTTTGTTATAAAAATTCGCATGGAACTTTTATTTTTATTTTAATTCCAAAAATATAATTTGTCGAACTTAACAATTTGCACTGAAGAAACATAAGTTGTTGAAAAGGCCTTATGCAGAAACTAAATTTATAGTAACTTCGTTTTTATTTTTTTTCATGTCAAATACATATGTGTCAACTGGATACAATGCTTGTTCAGTGCAAATTTCCTACAATTTTCATTTTCAAGATGGAAAGTTATCAGTTTTATGTCAAATATCTGTTATTAAATATGGTTCATCAACCCGCGTACTGTTTTCAAGGTAGGAAGTTTTTATTTTGCAGAAGAGATGTGCATGTAATAGAGATGTGGATGTTGCTTTGATTGTTATTTTTAGTAATTAATGTTATCAATTGAAGTTGTTGTGCGATATATACGATATATACATACCAACAGGGTACATCAGTTGTCCCATTACAAGGGATAATAAGCTCGTGTAGTATATAAGACAGAATAGATGGATACACTGCCCATGTAGAAGAAATTTTTTTCTGACAACAATAAAAGCGTTGTTGCATTGCTTAGTTTTACCATTTATTTGAAGAGATTTTGTCCCATGTGCATTTACTCCATATCTCTTCATTCCTTATTTCTGACACATCGACAGCTTTTCTCATGTTTTGTGGTTTAAAATGAAGTGTTTAGTAGAAAATATTCATTCAACAATACAATTGTCTGGGCACTCTAGTCCTCAACATTTACTTTAAATATGTTTGATAGAAAATACATTTAGTATTCTTCTTTTAACACTTCAATACAAATATCAACGAGATGTTCAGAAAATCTCGTTACCAAAGACAAACCATGTATCGATGTGTTGTATGTGAACAATCTATCTGGATTGGAAGCGGATCAAGATTCTAATGATTTAAGAATCATATAACACTAAAAGTCTTGACTTAAAATCATTTACACATATGGTGCTTCCAATCCAATTAAGAATAAACAAACAGAGGTAAACAAACAATGATAAAACAGTAGCCATGTCAAACATGATAATAAAACAAGGAAGTGATCGAAGTATCCCTGTATAAACAAATTCAGATGTATTAGAAAATGATAATGAAAAGTTTGAACACAGCGTCAGCGAGGGGTAAAATTTACGAATATAAAGGCCCAGCCCATGGTTAAATGACAATGACCATATACCTGCCATGAATTATTTCGATTGTAATATGATAGAAAATGGAATTTTACATTCTGAGGCGACCGAAGAGAAAGCGGATTACCCGTCTCCATTGCTGTCTGTGTCTATGACGTCACAATACACAAGCTGAAGTTTTCAAGCAGATGCAAGTTCAAAATTCAAATCGAAAGCAAAACAATACACATTTACGTGTATGAATGACATGATTTATTTAAAACTGTTCTTAAGCTTTATTCCCTTCACTAAGTCGTACAAAATTGAAAACATTATTGTTTTCCATATCGTTTACTCATATTCCAATACCATTTGCGCATGTGCGAAATATATGGTTATTGAGTATTACACTTGTTGACAATTAACAAGAGCCATGTTAGAATCGTTGTTTTCGTTGATATTAATAAATTAACTAAGTTGATCATCCATTTATTTTAGGCTATGTCCAAAACCTAGAATATAGAAGGTTCTATCACTGTTATCAAAGAAATATTCAATCAATTTCGGACATTTATAAACCCCCTTGCAAAAGTATAAATGACAAAGGACACCAAATGATGATACTATACAAAGGAGGTTGTTCAAACAATGTGTTATTAATAATATAATTATTTACTGTGGCAAAGAACAATAGATTGTTAAACTAAAAATAAAAGCATATTTGTCAAATAAGCAAATAAATCGTTGTACAGAATTAAATGAACGAGTTTTACCTGTCATTTTTGTCATTTCTGTACAAAGGATAAAGGAAGAGTTATAGTCACTGTGTGGTACAATTTAGAGTATCTAGGAAGACAAAAGTTGCTCATTCCCTATTTAATGTTGCCTAATTAGTTAATTTCTTTTAACAAGGATTATTATTTTTGGTTTTGAAATTTAAGCAGGAAGAAATATGTAATGCGAAAGCAAGCCGTGATTTCCTATTCACGCCGATAGTACATCTTGGCCATCGTTCAGTATTTCATATATACAACAGGTGCATCATTCTTTGTTGGGAGACAATTGGTGTATCCTGTTGACACATATTTGACACATCTGAGACTGATGGAATAACTTTTCAAATATTGAAATCAAAACAATATGCACATTTCTATTATATGTACAACTAACCTACGAAATAAAAATTTCATGTATTGAAAAACGTATACCTTGTTGGTACATGTTTGATGTAAAAGGTATAACACCTGATTTTTTGTATAAATTATCAAAATTAAAAACCGAATTGTATTGTATTTTTCTTATATGTTTCCTTTTTTGCAACTGAAAGAGATTTGCTCGGGGTAGACGGTGTAACCTGTTAGCAGATATTTGACAAAAATGATAATTTCAAGATCTTGTATTATCAAATCAGCTATGAACAGTTGTGCATTAGGGAGATACTCCTATATAGGGCATTTGCTGTGGACAAACGATGTTACTTGCTTTGATGAAAAAAGAACTTGGATGTAGCGTTGTTCGACATTTAGCAATGAATTCCACTTAAAAAGGTGTTAGTGGTCGTCCTGAAGTTACTATTATCTAATGGCCTCATGGTTACTTAAAGATGGAGGACAACAATGAAAGCGTTGTTTTACTGTTTGGTTCTTCCATGCATTTGTAGAGACTGTCTCATATTCATTTACTCCATACCTTTTCATAGTTTATTTAAGACTGGAGTTTGTCTCTCCTGCAGTAGGGAGTTCGTAAAAAGAGTACACGTGCGGGAAATGTATGTTTTGTAGTTAATATACTTTATGTCTATAGCAGTCTAGGATGATGTTTATTTCGCTGAACTTGACTACTCTTTATTTAGGGGGTTCCTCACCGTTCATTGAAAATCTTATGCTGGCTTTGAGTTGTTATTACTCCACTCTGGGTGACACATTCCCCGTTTCCCTTCTTTTTAGCTCACCTGGCTTAAGGGCCATGTGAGCTATTGCCATCACTTGGCGTCCGTCGGCGTCCGTCCGTCCGTCCGTCCGCCCGTCCGTCCGTCGTAAACTTTTTCAAAAATCTTCTCCTCTGAAACCGCTGAACCAAATTTAACCAAACTTGGCCTGAATCATTACCAGGGTATGTAGATTAAAAATTGTGTTCGATTAGTCCGGGGACCAAACAACATGGCTGTCGTTACTAAAAATAGCACATAGGGGTAAATTGCAGTTTTTGCCAAATAACTCGTAAACAGTTAAAGATATCAAAAATCTGACTGTAGTCATCAGCATGGTAAGATCTACCCGCTCTGCAATTTTGAATAAAATCTGATTACCAGTTTTGGAGTTATTGCCCTTTTTCCGGAAATTTTTCAAAATTTTAATGTTTTTTATTTTTTATCAAAGAAACTATAGCAGATAGAGGTCAACTTTAAATTGCAAAAATGTTCAGCATATCAAGATCTATCCACCCTGAAATTTTGGAGAAAATCCAAAAACCCTTGTAGGAGTTATTGCCCTTTTTTCACAGAATTTTCAAAATTTTCATATTTTTTGTCTTTTATTTCCAAAACTATAGAAGATGAAGGTTAAGTGTAAATGTATAAAATGTTTGCTATGCTGTGGTGATTTCAAAAGTGGTGTTGAAAATCATACGTTAACCGCCATTTTCAAAATGGCCGGCAAAAAAGGCGGGAAAATTCAACATTGTTCGATTTCAATAAAATTTTGTTTCCAAGTAGATATTGATGTTGCGACTTCAAAACCGATGTTTAAAATTATGCGTTGACCGCCATTTTCAAAATGGCCGCCAAGAAAGGTGGGAAAATTCAACTTTGTCCGATTTCAATGAAATGTGGTTTCCAAATAGATATTGATGTTGCGACTTCAAAAACTGATGTTAAAAATTGTTTGTTGAATGCCATTTTCAAAATGGCCACCAAAAAAGGCATGAAAATTCAACCTTGTCCAATTTCAATGAAATTTGGTTTCCAAATAGATATTGATGTGGCAATGTGTTTCTTCACAATATAAGAAATACGTTTAAACTAGATTATAAAGAGGAACCCCTGCCAAAATTTTTTTTTATGGAAAGGGGGACTTGGAATGTTTTGATTTCAGCAATATGTATTATCTGAATTAAAAGGGGAACCCCTGCCCAAATTTTTTTTGAATCATGGTCTGAAATGGGTTGTAATTGATAGTGGGGCTTAAAATTACTGTTGAAACTGCTGAATCTACTTGCCCAATTGGAACCATACTTGGTGACAGCTGTCAATAGTCGGTACCTATCGAAGAATTTTTCTTGTAAGTCAGCATGTATTCCAAGATGGCCGCCAGCGGGGGACATAGTTTAACATTGGACCCTATTTGGAAAGCAGGTTCAAAGATTTTCTCCTTTGAAACTTCTAGAAAATGATACACTTTAACATTTGGTTAATTTGGGCTGCAGTTTATGCCAGTCATGGACCAGGTGAGCTATACAAGCTCTTGAGAGCCTGTAGTTGCTATATCTCGTTATATTTCAATAAAGGATGTTCTTGAGAAAATTTCTCATATGGAAATACTATCATTCTTGACATTTTTTTTTGTTATTTCAAAATTTTATTTTGACCACATATTTAAAGTGCATACATCTCAATATTTTACAATGGCAAGTTTTCTTTCAATCGACTGGATGAGTGATACGTGTTTGTTCCTATGTTGTAATTGTTCAATAGCTTTGGCCATTAGTGATTTTGTCGGGTAACGAGGACATTGATTGTTACAGCACTTTGTTAATTTTGATGTTTGTTGACGATCCAGCACCCATGAGCTAAAAAACAAGCTTGGATGTAGCGTGTTCGACAATTAGCAATGGATTTCGCTCAAACCGGTGGTTGTGGTCGTCTTGATCTGCTATGCGGTATGAGCAAAGATAATTTTTGAAGGCCTCATGGTGACTTCAACACGAAGAACATGAATAAAGGAGTTTTTCTGTTGCCTCGTTTTACCATGTATTTGTAGAGAGTTTGTCTCATGTGCATTTAATCCATATCCTTTAATTATTCAATTAGACTTGAGTTTGTCTCCTGAATGTGGAGTTTGTCAAAAAAGATTCCCCGTGCTTTCCATATATTTCAGTTATGGTGTACTTGTTCATGAGCGTTTCATATGGATATACTATCATGTTCCAACTTTTGGCATTTAATATATTTTTTGGAATTTTCAAATTTACTTCTGACCACCTGTTTATTGTGCTCACATCTAAATATTTTACAATGCCAAGCTCTCTTACAATCGAATTGATCAGTGTCATGTGTTTATCTAAATGTTGTAATTGTTTACTAGCTTCGGACACTAGTACTTTTCTCGGGCAACGGATGATAGTGATTCTAAGAGCACATTGCCAATTAATTGTTTGTTGCCAATCCCGCATATGGTTTGACGATGGTTAAACTCAAGATAAAATTGTCCAGACATATATAAAACAGGCAAATTAGTTGGATGTGGGGTTTTCTCACCGTTCATTGAAGATCTTATGGTGGCTTGGAGTTGTTATTACTCCCCTTTGGGTCGTTGTCTCTTTGACACATTCCCCGTTTCTCTTCTTTTTTCTGTCAGTCGAAAGAAATGTATTAGTGGTTTCTAACCTGAATTGGTCAGAGAATCTATAATATACATTGTTTCAAAACGGTATACACAATAATAAAAGTATCTGTTTGATTGTTGTCTCCATTTGATACCACTAATGTGGAGCAATGCTGAAAAACAATTGTCAAGATTGGTCATCCATTATGAAAACATTATAATTGAGGTGCCTGACTACTGTATACGGTGTTATCGGGATTGTGGAAACATAAAGATAATGTTTTTCGGAATGTAGATCCCGAAATGTGTTATCGTTGTGCTGTTGATGGCCTTAATCTTGTTTTTTTTACCTGATGTGTCTTTTGTACTGAAGTGTTTAATAGCTAATAACAAAATACCAAAGTTACTATTATTGCGGTTACTACATATGAGCATTTCGACAACTTATCTTCAGTACAGATTAAATAAAATTTGGAAGTCAATAAACCGATATACGTGTAAAAGCTGATAGAGAACAAATAATTAATAGAATCTTAATACAAAAGTCAAAAATCGGCGAAGGAGAGAGCTATGCGTCAGGGAGATACTCCTTAGCCTTTTACCAAATTTAGTAAAATTAAGATATTGGAAGTTTCAAAACGAAATCAGTTTTCGGTTCAGCACCGAAGCACTGATTACTGGGTGGTGAGTAACCTCGGGGACTAACAGTACATCAGCAGAGGCAGCGGCCAGGTGATAATAAATAACAAAATACCGAAGTTACTGTTAATTTAGTTTCTGCATATGGCCATTTCGACAACTTCAGTAGTTAATGTCAAAACATTTTGGAGTCCATAAATCGAAACCCGTGAAAAGCTTAGAGAAAACAAATAAACAATAGAATCTAAGTAGAAAAGACAAAATTCAGCTAAGGACAGAGCTAAATGAATAACACAGCACCGAACTTATTGCTTTTTAAATTCTGCATATGACCATTTCGGCTACTGATGTCTCTTCAGTGCAGATAAAATCAAAACATTGGAGACCATAAACCAAAACTTTATAAAATTTGATAGAGAAGAAATGAAAAAAAAATCTAAATGGAAAGCCAAAATCAGCCGAGGATAGAGCTGTGTAAGAGGGAGATACTCCTCAGCGTTAAAATCTAAAATTTAGATATTGCAAGTTTCCAAATAAAATCAGCTTTCGACTCAACACCTAAGTTCTGACTACTGGGTTGGTTAATACCCTCGGGCACTTACAGTCACCAGCAGAGACATCGGTCCAGTAGTAATAAGTGACAAAATACTGAAGTTACTAAATTGAAGCTAAAGGAAGTATTGAAGTAGCTGATGGTAACGGCTGACACGCAATATTGCCACCTTTGTTAGCAATAATTTTTCAATTCCACATGCCCTTTTGCCTTTTAAAGAATAAGTAGAAGAAAAAAAGAAAGAAAATTGTCCGTTAAGAAAATATGGAGTTGTCTTCGAACAAAAAATGTGGGGCCATGAAAAATATCTTGCAATATGAATTTCAGTATGTATTAGGGTGTGTGCTGATAGATACTTTCTGCAAGCAGCATAAAAAATCCTAGCTACAACGGTACTAATAGTAGCTGACAATTCATTAGGCAGACGTGTAGTACCATAGTTAAGGAAATATAACATATTCTATTTATCATTTTAGGGTAAATATTATCAGACAAAATTTTAATATAATGTCAATCAAAAATACTTGGGCGTTTTTGATCACATTACAATGCAAACATTACAGGCAAAAATAATAAGATATCAATTTGTCTTCCCAGTGATGAAGGGTCATAAAGGGGTGCTAGAAACAATTTTAAATGATAGACGACGATTATATATCAGAACGGAGACTAATGGATTTCAAAGTATAAAATGTCAATATTGCATCGACATACTTTAAGGAAGTATATCAGATAATATCATTTCTTGAAAACATAAAAAAGGGAAAAATATCTTGAATAACGTCGTGCTAAGTCTACAGGTAATCTGAATTGAGGTTGTATAAGGTTATGTGTGTTCAAAGCAGTGTGAAAATGGCATCCTGGCTCACTCGTAAATTTTAATGGCATGCATTGTCCATGTGAAGGAAGTTCATCCCTCTGCAGGTGAGCTATTAGTCCTTGAGGTTATTCAAAAACCCAGAATTCAGAAATTGGTGCCGGTCCAAAAAAAAAAAAGATTTTATTTTGAATCTTGCAATTCATAATTTATCGTCTTTCCCTGCGCCTATCTCAGCCTGCACAGCACTTCCGCAAAAGCCATATCCGGTTGACCCGAACTTATCAAGAGGTTGACTTGGAGTTATCAAGGAATTTCTCCCAACGTCTGACAAGCGCTATCCTTTTTATCCGTTACTCATGAAATAAATTTTAATTAAATAAAGAATCTGTTATGTTTTCTGTTTTCGATTTTGTAAACAAATTACCGTCACCAGTACACAAAAATACAATCGAGACGTCCGAAAAAATACGGAAACTAGGTCAGTGATAACTTCAGCAGAGCCACCATTTTGTTTACATTGTGACGTCATAAAAGAGCATAGGAACTGGAAGATAAATGTAAACAATGGAAAGGTTCTGCTATGAAAAATTGGACTTTATTTCAATTTTCTAACATGGTTCAATCAAAAAATTCAAAATTTAATAACGTTAGCCGACAAAAAATATTGAGCAGTCATAAAATAACTACAAAACATTTCCCCTTTTGTAAAAAAGGAATGAACCTCATTCCCTGCGCAATCTTAGGAGAATTTGACACGAAACCTAATAAAGTATTCTATAGAAATACGAAATAAAAGACGATAAACAAGTTATCTGAATTTTGAAAGCTGGAATATTGTAAAATATCATCCCGCTCGCCAGAATATGAAGCTTGGGGCTCGTTCGCTGCGCTCACTCGCCCCTCAGTGCTTCATATTCTGGCTCACGGGATGATATTTTACGATACACAGATGTCAAAATCCAGATAACATATACATATCGAATTTCTCTTTATTGGTGATTTATTTGTTGTGGTTGTTTATTTCGTCTTCGTCATTTACGTTCTCGTTCTACATTTGATCCTTCTTTTGTCATGTATTGCAAAATATTATGGATTTATTTTTTGGCTGTTGCTTCGGTATTTATAAGGAAATTTATTTATGGACTTCCAATTGTTTTTATTTCACCTACACTGAAGAGACTAAGTTGTTTCTGCGGGAATTAAATTAACAGTAACTTCGTTATTTATTACCACGGAGGCGATGCCTAATCTGATGGACATTTTGTCCCCGAGTGCATTCAAAACCAAGTAGTCAGTACTTCGACGTTTGCCCAAAACAAATTTTATTTTGAAACTTGCAAAATCTGAATGTAAGAAAATTTTGTTTTAAAAATAAAGGGTTGTCTATCCCGTGCATAGCTCTCAGTCCTAAGCTGATTTTAGCTTTTCTACTTAGATCCTTTTGGTAATATGTTCTTGATAGCTTTTGTGCGTATTTTGGTTTATAGACCTACAAATGTCTTGATTTGACTAAAATGCAATTTGATTCCGTTTCGTTACTTAGCCAACAATAATTTATGACATTTGTGCAGAATGGCTCTTTGACATTTCCCACTATGACGATAATGGCTTGTTAAATGGAGAAGACCGAGCAAGTAATCGAATAGAATGATTTGCCCACTTATGAAAGGTGTAACATCTTTCGCTTTGTAAAATCATTATCGTTGCCCATAAAGACTTTGAAGGAAAGCCCAGAGTATGGGCTTGTCCCATTCAGAAAAAATAAAAGGAAGAAAAGGTTCACTTTCAAGGAGCATTCTGGTGGCAACACTGCTCGATTGCCTTTTCCAAACAGAACACTGCAAATTTTATAGGCAAAAAATGCCCTGTAAATCCCATTTACTGAAGTCTTTTTGTCTCTCACTTCTTCTAGTGAATACTTGGATGTAGTGAGGGCTTTTTAAATCGAATATCGCGGTCTGCTAATGTCCAAATCAAGTAAAATGAAACCCCTACTCCTATATGTTGGTGCACTTCCTCAACAGATCGTATCATAGGTAATTTGGCTTTGTGTGTTTTTGCTTAACTTGGTTTAAATTGTCGTTCTTATGTCAGACATGTGCCAAGAAGGTATGCCAGTATCTGCTACAGCTTTTGAGGTAGAAAGCTCTTGTTTCACATATTAATTGTTCATCAACAGTAACTTCGGTATTTGTTATTTATTACCACTTGACCGATGCTTCTGCTGGTGGACTGTTAGTCCCCGAGAGTGTTAATCCACCCAGTAGCCAGTAATCCGGTGCTGATCCGAAAACCGATTATATTTCGAGACTTGCAATATCTAAATTTAACAAAATTTTGTTCAAACTAAGGAGTATCCCCCTCTCGCATAGCTCTCTTCTAAGCTGCTTTTGTATTTACTATTTAGATCCTATTGGTACTTTGTTCTCTATCAACTTTTACAAATATTTCGATGTATGGATTTCCAACTGCTTCGATTTGATCTGCACTGACGAAACATAAATTGCCGAAATACACATATGCAGAAACTAAATAACAGTAACTTCGGTATTTTGTTATTGAAAATGCACATGGTACTTTTATTTTTACATACAATATTTCGAACTTAATCATTTGCACTGAAGAAACATAAGTTGTTGAAAAGTTCTTATGCAGATACTAAATTTATAGTAACTTCGTAGTTGTCAAATACATATGTGTCAACAGAGTACAATGCTTGTTCAGAGCAAATATCCTACAGTTTTTAATTTTCAGTATGGGAAGTTATCAGTTTTATGGGAAATATTTGTTATTAAATATGGTTCATCAACCCGCGTACTGTTTTCAAGGTAGGAAATTTTTATTTGGCATACGAGATGTACATGTAGTAGAGATGTGGATGTTGCTTTGATTTTTATTTTTGGTAATTAGTGTCGTCAATTGAAGTTGTTGTGCGATATATACGACATATACATACCAACAGGGTACATCATTTGTCCCATTGAAAGGGATAATAAACTCATGTGGCATATAAGATATTCAGGGTAGATGGATACACTGACAATGTAGAAGACATCCGGTTTTCTGACTACAATAAAAGTGTTTTAGTCCATTGCTTTATTTTACGATGTATTTGTAGAGATTTTGTTTCATGTACATATACTCCACATCCCCTCGTTCATTATTTCTGTCACATCGACAGCTTTTCTCATGTTTTGTGGTTTAAAATGAAGTGTTTAGGAGAAAATATTCATTCATCAATCAAATTGTCCAGGCACTTTAGTCCTCAACATTTACTTTAAATATGTTTGATAGAAAATACATTTAGTATTCTACTTTAAATAATATATTTGCCAAGGACAAACCATGTGTCGATGTACTGTATATAAACAACTATCTAGATTGGGATGAAATTTAAGAATCACATAACACTAAAATTAAAAATGAAGGGATATGGAGTAAATGCAAATGAGACAAAGTCTCTACAAATACATGATAAAACTAAGCAATGGAAAAACACTTTTATTGTTGTTCTTCATCATGAAGTCTGACTTATATTCATTTACACATATGGTGCCTCCAATCCCACTTAGAATAGACAAACAAATAATGATAAAACTTACCAGTAGCCAGGTCAAACAAGATAATAAAACAAGGAAGTGATCGAAGTATCCCTGTATAAACAAATTCAGATGTATTAGAAAATGATAATGAAAGGTTTGAACACATTTTTGAAAATATTTTTAATAAAAAAAATATTTTTTATATTTAAACAATTAAACAAATGAGAGAATTGAAAGATATAATGAAATAATTTCCGGAAAAAAATCAACGCAAAATTATCAAAAAATGATTAGCAGTGTTAACGGTACTACATCTCTTACTCCGGGATATGCAGTTTTGATAAGAATATTTAAACAAGGAAAAATTTTACTTCATCTAATGTTTGGTGCGCATGTCATGAAATTAGGTGTTTTTTTTTTCATTATCGGAATTTCTTAGTATCTATAGTAAATAAATCTGATGGTAAATATTTTGAGTATTACATAGAAACAACCGAAACATAACCATAAATGTGCATGTGTCTTTGGTAGATAAGTATAACGCCTGACGGGATAGTATAGTGTAAATGTAATTACAGAAAAGGGGATATCTTTGAAAAAAGAAAACACACAAAATTGCCATTTGACTTCTCTAGTTTTGTCTATTGTAAGTATAACGTATGTTCACATATATAATTTTGTTTTCAGGAATTGTATACTATCAGTTGTAACTTTATTTTATTTAATTTATTCGAAAAATGTTATTTTAGGGAATGATAATTGAAGAATCGGGACGACAATACGGCATACAAGAGATGCTCTAATTTAAAACAAAATTAATTCGTTAAGAGCATTAGCAATATTCAATTCATTAGGCAAAATTACAATTCATTAGGCACATGAGCAATATACAATTCTTTGTCACGTAAGCAGTATTAAATTTATTGACTTATAAGGAATATTAGTTTCATTGGCACATAAGCAAAATTCAATTCATTGGAACAATATTTATTAAGCACATAAGCAAAATTCAGTTCATTAGTTACATTAGTAATATTAATTTCATATGACACATACGATAAATTCAGTTCGTATGGCATATAAATCATAAGATATCGAAGTTAACTGTAAATTTAGCCTCTGTATCAGGCCATTTCGACAACTCATATCTCTTCAGTGCAGATCAAATCAAAATATTTGGAAATCCATAAACCGAAATATGTGTAAAACTTGATAAGAGACCAAATAACCAACAGGAATTAAAGAGAAAAGCCAAAATCAGCAAAGGACAGAGCTTAGTTTTAAACGAAATAGATATTGTAAGTTTCCAAATATTTCGGTATTTGGGCCAGCACCGAAGTAATGGCTACTAAGTAATGGAATTCTCTCGGGGACGTACAGTCCACCATCCACAGTTGGTTTTAAATAACATCATACCGAAGTTAACTATAATTGGCCATTTCGACAACGTATGTCTCTTCAGATTAGGGATGTCAACGAGTACTCGAATACTCGAGTATCGCTTGGAAGGTAGGAGTATCGAGTACCTAATTGGTACTCGAATACTCGGCATTAAAACTGCCATTCTTTGTTAATTCGACTGCCTCCTTATTTCAGAGCATTGCGCTTTAAAATATAATAAACTCGTTACTGCCCCCTAGATACACACTATTAACTAGCATATATTTAACATCTAAAGAAACGTGTAGTCAGTGTATGCTATTTAAAATTCGAAAATCAAATATCTCCCCAGATATTTTTTTTTAAAACATGCTTTATTTCTTACAAGCGATTTCAGTATTAACAAAAATAAAACTCTAAAAAAGCGAGACATTTTTCAATCTTCAATTTCATTTTCTCACAAAAAATTAGTAAATAATAAAAAAAAAACCTTTTCACCCCAAAATGCAAAAATTGTGAAAAACAATGAAAACTGAACCCTTTGTCGTAACAAGTATAAGACACGGACAGAAATAACTCTGTTGGTAGCTGTAAATAAAACAAACTTTGAACATATCAATTCTAAGCAGACTTTTTTTTGTACACATTAGAGCAAATTTGTTGCTGTTGCTATAAAATGAATTTTTATTTGACGAAAATCGACTTGGTTTATATCGACATTTGAAATAAAAATACTACATACGAAGAATTGATTTAACTAAAATATGTAGGTACATGTAGCTGAGCAGCCAGATTGTTACCTAAAGACTCAATAGTGCTATTGAATAAATCGGCTATCTAATAATTGAAATGCCGAAAATGTACACTTTGTCAATAAATAATACTCTTTACTGAAAAATATTTGCTTAAAACCGTGTTGTCCCCCGCTGTTTATAGAAGCGTTAATTGTGATTTAAACAATTTGATTAATCAGACAAGCCTGTTACTTAACAAAAACAAGTTGTTATAAAAAAAGCAACTTGTATATAATTTCGCTCTAACTGGCTATAATGGTACACAAACAGTAATTGGTGCTCCTGTTATGGCATTTGAGCAATATTGTAGTTATATATCATTGAATGATAAGAATTTGAAGTCTGGTAATTTTCGTTTCAAAAGATCACCGAGTACTCGAGTATACTTGAGTATTGAATCCGGTTATTCGAGTGGCATTTTTCATGCATTTTGACATCCCTAGTGCAGATCAAATCAAAATATTTGTAAAAAGGTTAATTTTTGGCGTACTTGACGCTTGGACACGTAGTCAAGATGAATATGTCAAAGAGACGCACTGTAAAGTGTTTTAGTATTGATGTACTTCTTATTCAGTACTTGCCATCACGTCGTTTTCACCCATTCATCCACGCTAAGGATTCAATATTTCGGTTGTACAGCGATTGAAACGTTCAACATTCCCTACCACACGCACACGATTCACACGATGAACGCACACGGTTCACACGTTGAGCGCACACGATTCGCACGATGAATGATACAGAAAGTTCTCAATTGTGTATCGTGTACCGTGTATCGTGTACCGTGTACCGTGTAACGTGCACCGTGTCGGTTAAAAAATCTGATATATTTTCATGAAACGAACTCGAATTGAAAAATATCAGCGTGCAATAAAAGTAGAGATATTCTAAATTTCACAGCATAAATAAAATGATAAGGAGTAGGGGCGATAAGGGCTTTATTTGGCCTGAAAAATAAATTTGGTTGAATTCACAGAATTTTCTCATTGAAATGTTCTATGGGTATGGCTCTTCAGTAAACAGTAGCATTTTTCAAATATTGATGTATGATTACTGAGTTTTTGAGCATAGAGGAAGGGACAAATTGAGGATGTTGTCGAAAAATGAAAAAATTGACCAATTTTGACTACTTTTTCTCAGAGACATTTAAATACGGAGATTGGAATGTTATCGTTAAACCCATGTACATGAATTTTTTAGCAAACGGCAACGAGATCCTACGAGATACAACGAGAAGCGTCATCCGCCATATTATTTTTCTTAACAATATCGAAGCGGAAAAGAAGTGTTTCGTTACAAATTTGAGAATTATACAGATAAATTTTATATTGTTTTATTCCGGCGAGTTTTAAAATCATATTCTCAGTTAGTTAGTATTAGACAAAGTATAACTGTGTTGAAATAGCGTCGTAGATCGCGCGAATAGCTTGTTCAAACATTGACGACAAATGGAGATAAATTTCTGATTTTTTGCATCATAAAACTTTTCACTGGACATGGTTTTTGGTGTGTTGATACTTGTAAAATGTAGTAAAGGTATTGTCATTTCGATAATCACCCTTCGTTTTTACATATTTTTGTGATTTTTGTCAGTTAACCTCGATTCAAAGAGGGACTTGAAATATTCATTTTCGTGTCCAGTCCCAAATGGTATGTCAAAGTTGCATCGAAAAACTTTTTGCTGGAAATGATTTTTCATGTATTGATACTTGAAAAATGTAGTAAAGGTATTGTCATTTCGATAATCACCCTTCGTTTTTTCATATTTTTAAAAAAAATTTTGTAATTTAACCTCGATTCAAAGATGGTCTTTGAAATATTCATTTTCGTGTCCAAAGTCCCAAATTGTATGTCAAAGTTGCATAAAAAAACTTTTTGCTGGAAGTGATTTTTAATGTGTTGATACTTGTAAAATGTAGTAAAGGTATTGTCATATCGGTGATCACCCTCCGTTTTTACATATTTTCGGGATTTTTTGTCAGTTTACCTCGGAGTCGTGAGTCGAAGATGATCTTTGAAATTCAATTCGTGGCCAAAGGTTGCAGCATAAAACTTCGCTGGAAATGATTTTTTATGTATTGATGTTTGAAAAATGTACAAAAGATGTTGTCATTTCGCTATTCTATCTTCATTTTTACATATTTTTGTAATTTTTAATGTTTACTTTGGCTATCGCGCTACTTTTTGTAATCTTTATTAAATCCCGTTAGTGGCCGCGATATGATATGAGATTTCGCGTAGTTTCTAATCTCTGTGTTTTATATGTCTCTGTTTTTCTGTATAGGAAATTTAGGGCACATGCAAGAACCACAAAAATATTTGTATGAGAGGTTCAATTAATTTGTACATATAAGTTGGTAAATTATCTAATTGGTTCTTGAATGTGCTCGATATTTCCGGTTAGGAAACCTATCCGAAAATGTGCTGAATTTGGTACATTTCTATGAAAATGCTCAAAAGTAGCGTTTTAATGACGTCAGAACTGTAGCTTTTGTGACGTCATTGGTTCTAACTTTTTGCATTTTTTCTGTAAATTGGATCTCAACTTTGAAACAAACCTAAAAGAAAATGTTGAAGTGCAACTTAGAAATTCACCGGAATCTTGGGCCAAATCAACCCCTTATCGCACCTTGTCCTTTACAATGTGTTATTTAAAGAAAAAGCCAATGTTCATTTTGACAAAAGGAAATACTAGTAGTCGGTTATAGCGTGTTACAAAATTTCTCCCAAGAACCAGAGACATATATGTCTCTGCGGGAATTGTCACCACTTTTGCCGTAACAATATCAGAGTAGAGTCGACAAAAGCTTAAAATGTTGTAATTTTGTCAGAAAAAGAAATAAATTAAATCAACAATGTTTAATCAAAATATAATTCACGTCAAATTAAAAAGTCCTGATATATCACCGTAGTAAAGAACCTAAGAAAAGATACATTACTTTTAAATTAGATTAACACATACTAAAAATTTCTTATTATTTCAACATAAATATATAAGAAAGGGCACATTTTCTCTATTTTATTTTATACCAGTGTCCACAATTCTAAAACTTGCTCTAATTTAACCATAAATATAAAAGATAGGGCACTTTTTTTCTATTTGATATTATACCGGTGTCCGCAATATTATAACTTGATAGAATTTAACCATAAATATAAAAGATAGGACACTTTTTCTCTATTTTATATTATACCGGTGTCCGCGATACTATAACTTGATAGAATTTAACTATAAATATAAAAAATAGGGCACTTTTTCTTTATTTGATGTTATACCGGTGTCCACAATACTATAACTTGATAGAAGTTAACCATAAATATAGAAGATCGGGCACTTCTTCTCTATTTTATGTTATACCGGTGTCTGCAATACTAAAACTTGATAGAATTTAACCATAGATGTAAAAGGTAGGGCACTTTTTCTATTTTTTATATTATACTGGTGTCCGCAATACTATAACTTGATAGAATTTAATCATAAATATAAAAGATAGGGCACTTTTTCTCTATTTTATATTATACCAGTGTCTGAAATACTATAACTTCATAGAATTTAACCATAAATATAAAAGGTAGGGCAGTTTTTCTCTATTTTATGTCATACCGGTGTCTGCAATACTATAACTTGATAGAATTTAACCATAAATATAAAAGAAAGGGCACTTTTTCTCAATTCTATATTATACCAGTGTCCGCAATATTAAAACTTGATAGAATTTAACCATAAATATAAAAGGTAGGGCACTTTTTCTCTATTTTATGTCATACCGGTGTCCGCAATACTAAAACTTGATAGAATTTAACCATAAATATAAAAGATAGGGCACTTTTCCGCTATTTTATATTATACCGGTGTCCGCAATACTATAACTTAATAGAATTTAACCATAATTATAAAAGATAGGGCACCTATTCTCAATTCTATATTATACCAGTGTCCGCAATACTGTAACTTGATATAATTTAATCATAAATATAAAAGATAGGGCACTTTTTCTCTATTTTATATTAT
Source organism: Modiolus philippinarum (assembly GCA_002080025.1). Lineage (NCBI taxonomy): Eukaryota > Metazoa > Mollusca > Bivalvia > Mytilida > Modiolidae > Modiolus > Modiolus philippinarum. The sequence goes on from MJUU01019547.1 coordinate 128,856, forward strand.
TACAGTTTTCGCAATGCTAAAACTTGATAGAATTTAACCATAAATATAAAAGATAGGGCACCTTTTCTCTATTTTATATTATTATACCTCCTGTAAGAAAGTTCTTTTATAGTATAACAGTTTTATTTTCGCATAGTTTTCAAAAGAAATAGCGTTGACTACACTATTGCAATAGTAAGCACTGCTGTTGTGAAGACTATTGATTTCTACGTCAATCATCATCAATCATCACGTGCGGGAGGCGGAGCTTTGATCTGACCGACAAGTTGGTGGTACTTATCCGCGTGATTACCTGTGCAATTGATGTAATCAAGTTTCTAAGAGTGTCGACTGCTACAGCGCTGTAATTTTTAATTTGTATTTTTGGGGGGATTGGGGGGAGTATTTTGACAGTATTTTGATTTTATTGGAAAGAAGAAGAAATGAAAAACTTAGCTTCGTGTGTCACACATGTAATTCATTCTCACAAAACAGTTGATGAAAATAAAACAGTGGTATCTTACAACAGTCATTAGAACTGAGGAAAGATGACCCTTATACTGTTCTAGTATCGAAATACAAAATGTAATACTATCTTGCTTTTTAAAAATTTTTGTTCATATTTGTTATCATTGTTTAAATGTATTGTTTAAAAGTATTTGCTGCAACCATTATGGGTTAAATAGTTTTCAATAAAGTTACTTTGTTTTGGCCTCTTGAAATATATTATTTCATTGCTAAAAAATAAAGTTTCCTTCATGTGTTGATGTAATGGTGTAATGTATATTGAGATCATTGACACATGGAAATTGACATCGGAATCAGTTACCACAGATACAGTTAACGATTGACAGGATAGCAAACAAGCCAAAGAAAACTTTTCAAATTCAGCGGCTCAAAATATAGTCAACAGTCAGTATAATAATAATATTAATGTTGTGTTTTACATTGACTATGGAAAATAGTAGCCAGGGTGATGGACAATAGTGCACTCCCCTTCGGGTCGTGCACTATTGTCCATCACCCTGCCTACTATTATCGCATAGTCAATGTAAAACACAACATTATTATATAATCATACCATTGTCCACAATGCTATATTTTGATAGAATTTAACCACAAATATAAAGGATAGGGCACTTTTTCTCTATTTTATATGATACCGGTGTCCGCAATGCTATAACTTAATAGAATTTAACCATAATTATAAAAGATAGGGCACCTATTCTCAATTCTATATAATATTGGTGTCCGCAATATTGAAACTTGATAGAATTTAACCATAAATATAAAAGATAGGGCACCTTTTTTCTATTTTATATTATACCAGTGTCCGCAATACTATACATTGATAGAATTTAATCATAAATATAAAAGATAGGGCACTTTTTCTCTATTTTATATTATACCGGTGTCCGCAATACTATAACTTGAGAGAATTTAACCCTAAATATAAAAGAAAGGGCACTTTTCCTCTATTTTATATTATACCGGTGTCTGCAATACTATTACTTGATAGAATTTAACCATGAATATAAAAGATAGGGCACCTTTTCTCAATTTTATATTATTACAGTTTTCACAATGCTAAAACTTGATCGAATTTAACCATAAATATAAAAGATAGGGCACTTTTTCTCTATTTTATATCATACTGGTGTCCGCAATACTAAAACTTGATAGAATTGAACCAGATATAAAAGATAGGGCACCTTTTCTCAATTTTATATTATACCGGTGTCGGCAATATGAAAACTTGATAGAATTAAACCATAAATATAAATGATAGGGCACTTTTTCTCAATTTTATATTATACTGGTGTCCACAATACTATAACTTGATAGAATTAAAGATAAATATAAAAGATAGGGCACTTTTTCTCTATTTAATATTATATTGGTGTCCGCAATACTATAACTTGATAGAATTTAACCCTAAATATAAAAGATAGGGCACTTTTCCTCTATTTTATATTATACTGGTGTCCGCAATACTATAACTTGATAGAATTTAACCAAAATATAAAAGATAGGGCACCTTTTCTCTATTTTATATTATACAAGTGTCCACAATGCTATAACTTGATAGAATTTAACCATAAACATAAAAGATAGGGCACTTTTTCTCTTTTTTATATTATACCGGTGTCCGCAATACTATACCTTGATAGAATTTAACCATAAACATAAAAGATAGGGCACTTTTTCTCTTTTTTATATTATACCGGTGTCCGCAATACTATAACTTGATAGAATTTAACCATAATTATAAAAGATAGGGCACCTATTCTCAATTCTATATAATACCGGTGTCCGCAATATTGAAACTTGATAGAATTTAACCCTAAATATAAAAGATAGGGCACCTTTTTTCTATTTTATATTATACCGGTGTCCGCAATGGTATAACTTGAGAGAATTTAACCCTAAATATAAAAGATAGGGAAATTTTCCTCTATTCTATATTATACCGGTGTCCACAATACTATAACTTGAGAGAATTTAACCCTAAATATAAAAGATAGGGCACTTTTCCTCTATTTTATATTATACCGGTGTCCGCAATACTATAACTTGATAGAATTTAACCATAAATATAGAAGATAGGGCACCTTTTCTCAATTTTATATTATTAAAGTTTTCGCAATGCTAAAACTTGATAGAATTTAACCATAAATATAAAAGATAGGGCACATTTTCTCAATTTCATATTATACCGGTGTCCGCAATATTAAAACTTGATAGAATTTAACCATAAATATAAAAGATAGGGCACTTTTTCTCAATTTTATATGATAATGGTGTCCGCAATACTATAACTTGATAGAATTTAACCATAAATATATAAGGTAGGGCACTTTTTCTCTATTTTATATCATACCGGTGTCCGCAATACTATAACTTGATAGAATTTAACCATAAATATAAAAGATAGGGTTTTTTTTCTCAATTTTATATTATACCGGTGTCCGCAATATTAAAACTTGATAGAATTTAACCATAAATATAAAAGATAGGGCTTTTTTCTCTATTTTATATCATACCGGTGTCCGCAATACTATTACTTGATAGAATTTAACCATAAATATAAAAGATAGGGCACGTTTTCTCTATTCTATATTATACCAGTGTCCGCAATACTATTACTTGATAGAATTTAACCATAAATATATTAACCATAACCATAAATAAATTTGCTCTATTTTATATTATGGTTCTATTTTGTATTATACCGGTGTTTGCAATACTAAAACGTCATATAATTTAACCATTAATATAAAGGAAGGGGCAGTTTTTCTATATTTTATATTATACCGGTGTCTGCTTATGATTTAACCATAGATATAGTAAGTTAATCTGATTAGACTTTTATTGTTCTACTAAATTGAACAGGTTGATATAGCATTGAATGAAGTTGATTAAATAAATGTTTTTGTGACAAAAAATCGCCAGACGTGATACTTAATCTGATAATATTTTTATTTTCTTCTTGTAAAATCTGCGGTTGTAAAAAAGCTATATTCCGAGTTGAAAAAAAATAAATAAACAACGGTGTTTTGCAAAAAACTGGCAAACCTATCTATAAAATGCGGAATTCAAATGAAACGAGTAAACGCACGCTACACGATACACGCAATGAACGTTACACGTTACACGATACACGATACACGATGAGCGCACACGATTTACACGGTGCACGCAAACGATCTACACGATGAACGCACACGATTCACACGATGAGCGCTTTTTTGGGAATGTTGAACGTTTCCATCGCTGTAGTAGTCTAACAAGCCTTTCTGAACTTCAACATTCTTTGTGGTTAAAGTTAGCATCAGATTTTTCCACTTCCTGTAAATCACCGATCCTTTCAAAACGTTTGCTGACATATCCCATAAAATCTCAATATTATTGTTTTTATAGTTGAAAAGTGTAAGTAATATCATTTTTAAAAAATTTAACAAACTAAGTGAGAACCAAACCGTAAATCCAAAACGAATAATCCAAAGGCAATGGCAACATCGGAAACAACAAAAGAACAGAGACGACACAACATGAGTACGGCACAGAAACGAAAAATGAAGACACACACACACACACACACACACACACACACACACACACACACACAAAGATGATCAACACAGACCCAATAAAAAACCATGGCTGTGATCAGGTGCACCGGTAGAGTAAGCATTTCTTGGTTCTTATAAGACACTCGCCGTTTTGAGCATGTCTAATCCGGTAGCAAGGTATAATCCGGTAGAGGAAACAACAATTAAGCTTTTAAAAGGAAAGATCTGTTGTCATTTAGGAAACAGATATCCTATATCGGTCTACAAGATGGTGATGTCGATAACAAAACTTCTGGGGGATGATTTCAAGTTTTGGGTAACAAACCGTTGTTTAAGTTGCCTATATGCGAGCAACCAGGCTCTATGAAGGAAGTACTGTATATTGACCACAGGCTTTTGAAAAGCGAATGAGCTGGGAGATGTAAACTCCGTATCCCGGCGCTATTAGGTTGTTGCTACAAAAAAAGGGAAGTTGACTATTTGAAAAGTGACGTCATCGCGTTTGTCGTGCAGCTTAGATTGAAGTCTACCTCTGTTGTCAATTTCGAGATGAAGTTTAAGGAATGAGGCCGGTGTGGAAGTGTCTATAGTATCTTTAATTTTGAGCTCTTTTGGATATATCAGGTGAAGAAAATCTTCAAAAGCGACGATTGTTTAGTGACAAAATATCATCTATATAACCGAAGCTAAAATCATTTGTTAAGTATTACTAACGAATTTGGAAGGGCTTAAGATGAAGGGAAGGAAATTATGGTAATCTTTTGTGATGTCAGTAAAGCAGAGTTTGGCACATGGGACTTGTACATAAATTGAACTCAATACGTATTGATGGAAACTTTGCTTCTTTGGTGTAAAGATTATTTGTATAACAGAAAACAAAGTGTAGTTATCAATAATAAAAATTCTGAATGGTTAAATATAAAGGCAGGCGTGCCGCAAGAATCCATTTTCGGCCCTCTACTATTTATTATATTTATTAATGATATAGTGTCTGATATTCAGTGTACAGTAAAGCTATTTGTCGATAATACTAGTCTGTACTTAATGGTTGATAATCCTGAAATTGCTTCCGAAATTCTAAATCGTGATTAACAAAAAATTCATGAATGGGCAGAAAAATGGTAAGTGACATTCAACGTACATAAAAACTGAAGCGATTACTATTTCTAGAAAAATGAACAAACCAAACCATCCAAATCTTTCGATGAATAATGTAACAATTGAAAATTTATCTCATCATAAACATTTGGAGGTTATCTTGTCTGATGATGGTGGGTGGCACAAACATATAGATATGATTGTTAAAAAGGCATATACCCGTTTAAATATTATGAGAAAATTTAAACAAATACACTAAATAGAAGAACTCTGGAGAAAATGTATTTTTCGTATATCAGACCGATATTAGACTACGCAGATGTAATTTGGGACAAATTCCATCCAAAATTCTGATTCATAGGATAGAAAATGTACAAATAGAGGCCGCGAGAATCATCACTGGGGGTACAAGATTGACTTCTATTCAGAATTTGTACAAGAAAACGGGATGTGAAAAAATTAAGGGAAAGACGTGAATCTCATAGAACAATTTAATTTTATAAAATGGTTAATGATCTTACCCCCGCATATTTAAACAGAATTCAACCGAACATGAATAATGATATACATCATTATAATACACGCCATTCTTCAGCATTTCCGCCTATACTAACAAGAACATCCTTCTACTCAAATTATTTCCTACCTTCGTCTGTTCGAAGATGGAACTCACTGCCTGATAATGTCAGAAATATGTCATCAGTAAACCAGTTTAAGGTGTTTCAGTGGTATTATTCCGCCATTTTTGTCCTATACTTGTTCATTTAGGTTTCATTCATTAAAAAATTTAACAAAATATTTATTTGAAATGTCAAGAAAGTTTCAAAGTATTTAAAATTATTATTCATAATTACTTTTAAAACATTTCCATTACAAAAAAAATGAACTAAAACACATGAACTTTAAATCTGTTTCTGGATTTACAGAACACAGAAATTATAGATTTGCCTCTTGATACCTTATCTAAACTTCTAATAACAACTTCTTTATATTATCACTCAAACATATCACTAATTCTATTATTCATCTTTTTTTCTCAATCTCTTGTAATCTTGTTAACTCACCATGAGCAAATGTATTAATGTAAGGATAGATATATTGGGTTAGTATAAGACAATCTGTCTTGTTTCGGGATCATTTTGATTAATTTGTTTACATTTATTTATTTATTTATGTATTTGTGGATTATAATATTTGACAAGTTGATTAATAAAATATGTTTATATCAAGCTAAAATTTAAGGATTGGGTAAAATCATTTTTCAAAAATTAAAATCAAAGTAAAATCATTTTGCTAAAATTTAACAAAAATTAAGATTTTAGGATAAAATCTTAATGCACCAAAACTTCTGGTCAGGTGCACTAGTCCTCAAATTGTTTGATTTATGCTTTAAAATGAGAACAAAATTTTAAACAGCTAAAAGTTTTTTGGAAATCCTTCCCTCACTACTCTACTATTAATGTTTTACGAAAACATAGCTGATGTGTCATTTTATGAGATTTACTGAAAATATCGATCGTTCAAATAATTGGTTGCATTTAACACCAGACAGGGAAGTGGTCGAAAAAGAACAATATAAATTGAGCTCTTGTTTAAATGAGGTAGAAATGTTCTTTTTGGATTGTTTAACATGGATGCATAATTATAAAAGCTATTCCAATGAAAAAATACTAATGTTCTTCATTCCTACATTTTGAATTATATGAAAACAACGTATAGATGCACATATAATGCACAAATCTACATAAAAGATAAATTTAGTGTCTGTCCTTCAAAGTGGATCTCCAAAAAAGCAATATTTTGATTTTGACCAAAATTTGTATATGAAATGCCAGTTTCCTTGTTATTCAATGTACATTTTTTTGTCCGCCCTTTGTAGCGTTTCTCCAGAATAAAAGTTAAAACACGAACTAATTTCTATTTCCTATGCATTCTGTCTGACGTTTTTTTTTATGAGGAATCAGGTTTGTATAAAAACGAAACTGTCAACAAATCACCCTAAAAGAAGACCAAATGGTAAATTACACTTCAAATACTAATTAAAACTTGTCCCCAAATCCTGAAATTAAACAAAGTGAAAATACTAAGAGACCGACCATTTAACTTGAAAGGCGGGGTGGGGTTTAGGGTTTTTTTTCTGGACAGAAAATTTTTCGCGTTATTTATTTTTTTTTATTTGTATCAACAAAAATATTTTTTTTTTCAAAATTAGCATTATCCTTCAGAAAATTTTTTTCATTATTTTTGCTTCCAAAATATTTTTTTCACAAAAAATAAAATTCAAAATATTTTTTTAGTGAAAACCATAGCCCCCCCCCCCCCTTCCAGTTAAATGGTCGTCCCTAAAAGTAATACATGCCCCATATATTTATTTCACAGCGAGCACAAATCTCCCGCGAGCTAAAAAATATAATGGAAAGTCCATTTTCTCCCTACTTAAAAACTTGAAAAAAGTGGACCCTGAGAAAGGCCATATTCAGAAATCAACTTCATATGGTTTATACGATCCATAATTGTATATTCAATAATACTTCTAAATTTTGTTTACGCCCATGCCCTTTGAAGGTGGTTGGAATTTTTCTTTATTTTCGTGCAGTTTTGACTATAGTAGTAGAACGGGTTACCTCAGATCGCTTTTGTCGAGGTGCCCCATAGTGCATTCTTTGTAAAATATTTTGTTGGTCCCTCAATTTTTCGTAAAATATGCAAATTAGGTCAGGAGGGAATTTTTGTGCCATTCTGGAGGGCGCTGCAAGTATTGACGAGGTGTTAAGTATGTCATTGACCTCGCCCTGTCTTACGTATTGTCACTGCTTTTGCCTACTGGTCCCGTTTTTATCCCAGCTTTGGCCTTGTTTTTACCCTAACCTAAAATCTAATTTTTACTATACCTTAACCATTGTCTCTATAATCCAGTGACTTAACACTTTTGTGTTGTACTTTAGTGTGTCATTGACCCTTGGCCTCTACCCATGTCCCTCTCTTGGCTTCACCCTTCTTCTGTTCAAGATATCTTCATTGGTCTCGCCCTACTTCTGTCCTTGGTATTTTCACTGATATCGTCTTTATTCTAACCAAACCTTACACTTATCCTTGTACTAACCCTAACTTCTCTGTTGTTAGATCAATTGAAGTTATCTCTCTAATCCAAACCTTAACGCTAACCCAAGTTCTTATGACAACTCTGTATTAATTCATTATTTTTTTTTCGAATATTATTTTAATATTCTCATGTTATCCTTCTTTTATCCAACTTCTAACCCTAACCCAAGTTGCTATGACAACTTTATTTTTTATTATCATTTATAATTTTATTTATTATATTATTATTTATTTATTCTATTTACTTTCTTCTTTATTATTTTAGATTTATATCCCTAAATAATTATTTATTATTAATTTATTTCTTTATTTTTATTATTATCTTATTTAACTTTTTTAATGTTAGTTTTTCATTATTGTTCATTGTATTATTCTATAATCGTTTTTATTTATTTCATTAATTTGATTATTTGTCATTAATGTTATATTTATTTATAATATTATTTTATTTCTTTTATTATTATTCAATTATTATTTTCACTATCTATTATTTAATTTATTTATATTCTGAATTAATTTTCTTTTTTCATTTATTTTATTAATTATTTTATTATTACCTTTATAATATTTTTATTTGTTGTATTAATTTTGTTTTTAATTTATTGTTCATTATTTTCATTTATTTTTTTTTAATTGACTATTATTATTATTATCATTATTATTTTTAACAATATTTACAATATTTATTTATTATTTTTCATTATTATATTTATTTATTTAATTTTTTAATTTGATTTTTAATTTATTGTTTATTTTATTTTTTTAGTATTCTTTTATTATTTCATTATTTCATTATTATTTTCATTATCTGTTAGTTAATTTATTGATATTCTTAATTAATATCTTATTTATTTTGTTAATTATTTTTATTATTACTTTTATTATTATTTCATTTTTAATTTATTGTTTCTTATTTCAATTCATTTTTTTTTATTAACCATTATTTTTATTACCAATATTTATAATTATTTATTTTATTTATTATTTTTTTTCTTGTATTGATTTTTTATTATTATTTTATTTATTTATTCATTTATTTATTTTAATGTTATTTCTATTTTGGCTAATTATTAGATATCCCAACAACTTAATGATTTATTTTTTCCAACCTGAACTACTTTACCCTAATTTTCATTAAATTTAACCCTAACCTGAACATCGATGATTATAACTTATCACTAATCATTAAGATATATGTAATCCTTAACCTAAATAATATCTATCTTAAACTTGATAATCATTTTATTTATTAATTAATGATAAACTAACCTAAAGTTTTCAAACAAACACTAACGTTAATAATGGTATCATCCGAATATTGAAATTAGTTTTACCCTAACAAAAGTAACCCTAAACTAAACTAAACTGAACTGTTATCATACCCTATTCTCTAATAATGTATAACTTTACCCATACCCCTGACCTTGGGCTTTATTAACCACATCAAAATCTAAACCCTCCCTAACCCTAATCCTTTTTCATCACTTAACCCTTACCCTTATCAGATCTGTTACCCTAACCATACTGATATCATAATTCATTGAAAACACATAATGAAACTATGACTAAGAATTAACACAAATCATCAACGACATTGATATAAACTTCAATGACAGAAACATAATGAATTAAAATAAGATATGGAAGCAATTTGGTATGAATGTTAAGAAGTGGAAGAAGAAAATAAACGTCAAGAGAAAACAAATTGATATTAAAGACAATATAAACTACAAATACAAACATAAAGATTATCATGAAGTAATAGAAAATATGAAAATAAATTGATATTAAAGACAATATGAACTATATACAAATACAAACATAAAGAGTATCATGAAGTTATAGAAACTATGAACACAAATTGATATTGAAGACAATATGAACAATACATGAAAGCCCAAATGGATAAAGATCACTTGAATTGACACAACATGTGAAAATACACTGACATGAACATCAAACACAATAACAACTGTTGAAACTTTAACATTGAGTGATACAACATATAAAAACACACTGATGTGAACAATAAATATAAACAGAAACCTTACTATATCAATATTAAATGATACGAACTATTAAAACCTATGAATGTGAACACCAAATACAAGCATAAATGTTAAAACCTTAACATTGAATGATACAACATATGAAAACACACTGATGTGAACAAAAAATATAAACAGAAAGGTTAAAACCTTAACATTAAATGATACAACATATGAAAACACACTGATGTGAACAACTAATATAAATAGAAAGGTTAATATATCAACATGAAGTGATACAGCATATGAAAACTCACTGATAAGAACAACAAATACAAATAAAGAAGTCTAAACATGAACATGAAGTGACACAAACTATAAAATCTAATCGACACTGTAGACAATATCCACCACATATGAAAGCTTTAATGTTAAATCATGAAAATTAACTGATACAAGATATGGAATCTAATCGATGTGAACACCAAATGCAAGTAGAAATGTTAAACTATGAATATTTAACGACACAAGATATGTAAACATGCAAATATTGACACGGATGTCAATACCAAAACACGAAACATAACGTTAAATATGAACACAAACACAACAAAGTATGAAACCAAAAGTGAACTTTGACATCAAAACATAACATGACACATAAAATATGAACACAAATATAACAAAACATGACAACATAATGATATGAACTGTTAAATGAAAACATAAGATACGTTAACTATGACTATGAATGAACAAAAATATATAAACATATGAACTTTATCTGCAAGTATGAGATGAAACACAAACTATGAAAACAAATAGATGCTGACGACAAAATGAAAAACAAATACATGCATAGATGTTAAATGATCAACATAAAGTAATACAAACTATTAAAACCTGTAAATGTGAACACCAAATACAAGCATAAATGTTAAAAGACCAACATTAAATGGTGCAGCATATGAATGTAAACACCAAATACGAACTGAAACATATAAACAAGATATGTAAACATATGAACATTGATACGAATATTAACACCAAACCATACACCTAACGTTAAGTATGACTATAAAGTGATATAAAACTTATGAACATTAACACTGATATGAACAAAAATATAATAAGAAACATTGAAATATCAAAATTAAACGATATTCATTTGAACTTTAATGATTAAAACTGAAACATAACTTGAAATCTCCAATGAATTGAGAAACATTATGACAATATATAGTCATTGATATGAATATTTACACAAAAACAAAAGACGAAACTTAAAATATCAAGATCTTATGATAACAAACATTATAGATTAACCACATTCATGAGAACTTGAATATCAAAACACAACATGCAACATGAAATATGAACAAAAATACAAGCATCAATGTTAAAACATCAACATGAAGTTACAACATATGATACACAATGATGAGAACACCAAATACAAGTAGAAATGTTCAAATATGAACATTCAACGACACAAGATATGTAAATATGCAAACATTGACACGGGTTTTTATGCCAAAAATTATAACGTTAAGTATGAACATAAAAACAACAATAAATGACAACAAATGCAAACTTGAACACCAAACACAATATGAACACAAAGACAACAATACATGACAACATAAAGACATTAAAAGAACTGTTACATGAAAGCATAAATAGATACATTAAACATGAACAATAACACAACAAAACATCATACCTTAACTATATTCCTGTGAACTGTTACATGAAAACTTAATATGATATGTTAAATATGAACATAAATGCTACAAAGTTGAAAAATAAATCTAAACATATATATGAAAACACAACATTACACATTAAACATGAACATTATAACAACAAATTATGAAAAGAAATGCAAACTTGTACATGAAAATACAAACTGAAACGTTAAATATCAAGATTTGGTGACGCAAAACATTTTACATATCGATGTTTATGAAGACTTTAACACAAAAACACAATATGAAATGTAAAATATGAACATAATTTCAACAAATTATGAAGATAAATGCAAACTTGAAATGAAAACGTAAGATGAAACGTGATATATGAACACAAATACAGCAAACACGAAAACTTATTGACATTAATGGAAACAAAACTTAGATAAACCATTTGTTAAGAATGACACATTCACATCAAAATATGTAAACATGAAATGTTATGTTAAACATGAACAATAAATACCAGTATAAATGATATAAAATCAACATTAAGTGATACATTAGTATTTAGTTTAAAGTATCTGGGTGGTAAAAATGGCGATTTCATGGTATTATGTTAGTAAAAATGGTAATTTTAGTGTATCAGGGTGGTGGTAGTGGTGGAATAATAGCCTATGGTGGTGGTGGTGGTGGTAATTTAAAGGTCTATGAGGGTTGTGGTGATGGTAAATTTCAGGTATCTGGGTGGTGGTGGTGGCGGAATAATAGTCTATGGTGGTGAAGGTGGTGGTGGTGGTGGTTTAAAGGTACCTGTGTGGTGGTGGTGGGATAATAGTCTATGGTGGTGGTGGTGGCTTAAAGGTATCTGGGTGGTGGTGGTGGTGGGATGATAGTCTATGGTGGTGGTGGGCTATGCCTGTGTAGGTGGTAGTGGTGGTGGTGGCAGAAGCAGCACCAAAAACCCGTAATAAGGCCACAAAAACGCAATGAATTCATCAAAATTACAACAGGCGACATGACAAATGAACATTAATGCACAAAATGATGAAAACAAATGTAAACTATGACATAAAAATAGAAATTGGAACGTTAAATATCAAGATAATATAACAAAATTATGACAACTAAACGATATTAATTTTAACTTTGAAACTACAATACAACATGAAATATAAATTGAAACACAAATACAACAAAATATGACAACTTAACGACATTCATATGAACTTGTGCATCGAAATACATGAATTATGAATAGAAACACAACAAAACATCGAGATAAAATGAAATAACGTAAAACCTCGAACTGTAGGAGACTTGTTAAAGGTAACAATTATCAGCTAGACAGTGTGGCCAACCGATTCAGAAGTTTGAAGATACCCCGAATTTATATATGACATGACTAAATTATCAATAGTTCGGATTAAGACTGTTCTATGGTCGAATTAAGTGCCGACTAAGGCCGATCTTTGACTTCTAAGGGCCGATATCATCAAAATAGTACACGACAGCGCTACAACAGCAACACTAACCACTTTAGATGACTGACGATACCCCGAATTCATATATCACATGACTATAGTACCAATAGTATTGATTAAGGCCGATTTAGGGCCGACTAAGGCCGATCTTTGATTTGTAAGGGCCGACATCTCTATTACAGTTCATGACAGCACTGTAACGCCTACACTAATCGCTTTAGAACTATAAATTTACCCCTAATCCATATATCATAGGTCTATAGTACGAATAGTATTGATTAAGGCCGATCTAGGGCCTACTAGGGGCCGATCTCAATTTTCTGAGGGCCGATATATCCATAATAGTAGGTTCTATCCCTTAACTACCTTGACTAATCGCTTTAGAAGTATTAAAGTACATCGAATCCATATATAATATGCCTATAGTGCAAGTAGTATATGAGTACGAGCAAAGTCGCATCACCGGAAGTCACGTGACCGGAAACGGAAGTCACGTGACCGGAACACCAAGTGTTTTGGATGCGCAAGCGCAAGTTTCGAAGGGGATTCCCAAAAAATCTATTTATAGAACGGGGGAAACCCAAGCTCGTCCCCATATACTACTTGCACTATAGGCATATCATATATGGATTCGATGTACTTTAATACTTCTAAAGCGATTAGTCAAGATAGTTAAGGGATAGAACCTACTATTATGGATATATCGGCCCTCAGAAAATTGAGATCGGCCCTAAGTAGCCTTAATCAATACTATTCGTACTATAGACCTATGATATATGGATTCGAGGTAAATTTATAGTTCTAAAGCGATTAGTGTAGGCGTTACAGTGCTGTCATGTACTGTAATAGAGATGTCGGCCCTTACAAATCAAAGATCGGCCTTAGTCGGTCCTAATTCGGCCTTAATCCTTAATAGTTGTACTATAGACCTATGATATATGGATTCGTGGTAAATTTATAGTTCTAAAGCGATAAGTGTAGGTGTTACACTGCTGTCATGTACTGTAATAGAGATATCGGCCCTTACAAATCAAAGATCGGCCTTAGTCGGCTCAGATCGGCCTTAATCAATACTATTGGTACTATAGTCATGTGCTATATGAATTCGGGGTATCTTCAGTCATCTAAAGTGATTAGTGTTGCTGTTGTAGCGCTGTCGTGTACTATGTTGATGATATTGGCCATTAGAAATCAAAGATCGGCCTTAGTCGGCACTTAATTCGACCATAGAACAGTCTTAATCCGAACTATTGACAATATAGTCATGTCATATATCAATTCGGGGTATCTTCAAACTTCTGAATCGGTTGGCCACACTGTCAAGTTGATAACTGTTACCTTTAACAAGTCTCGTACAGTTTGAGGTTTTACGTTATTTCATTTTATCTCGATGTTTTGTTGTGTTTCTATTCATAATTCATGTATTCCGATGCACAAGTTCATATGAATGTCGCTAAGTTGTCATATTTTGTTGTATTTGTGTTTCAATTTTACATTTCATGTTGTATTTTAGTGTCAAAGTTAAAATTAATATCGTTTAGTTGTCATATTTTTGTTATATTATCTTGATATTTAACGATCCAATTTCTATTTTGATGTCATAGTTTACATTTGTTTTCATCATTTTGTGCATTAATGTTCATTTGTCATGTCGCCTGTTGTAATTTTGATGAATTCATTGCGTTTTTGTGGTCTTTATTGGCCTTTTTACGGGTTTTTGCTGCTGCTGCCACCACCACCACCACTACCATCTACACAGGCATAGCCTACCACCACCACCACCACCACCATAGACTATCATCCCACCACCACCACCACCCAGATACTTTTTAACCACCACCACCACCATAGACTATTATCCCACCACCACCACCACCACCAACATAAGACTATTATTTCACCACCACCACCCAGATACCTGAAATTTACCATCACCACCACCCTCAAAGACCTTTAAATCACCACCACCACCACCATAGGCTATTATTCCACCACCACCACCACCCTGATACACTAAAAGTACCATTTTTACTAACATAATTCCATGAAATCGCCATTTTTACCATCAAATTACTTTAAACTAACTACTAATGTATCATTTAATGTTGATTTTATATCATTTATACTGGTATTTATTGTTCATGTTTAACATAACATTTCATGTTTACATATTTTGATGTGATTGTGTCATTCTTAACAAATATTTAATGGTTTGTTTAAGTTTTGTTTCCATTAATGTCAATAAGTTTTCGTGTTTGCTGTATTTGTGTCCATATATCACGTTTCATCTTACGTTTTCATTTCAAGTTTGCATTTATCTTCATAATTTGTTGTAATTATGTTCATATTTTACATTTCATATTGTGTTTTTGTGTTAAAGTCTTCATAAACATCGTTATGTTAAATGTTTTGCGTCACCAAATCTTGATATTTAACGTTTCAGTTTGAATTTTCATGTACAAGTTTGCATTTCATTTCATAGTTTGTTGTAATAATGTTCATGTTTAATGTGTAATGTTGTGTTTTCATATATATGTTTAGATTTATTTTTCACCTTTGTTGCATTTATGTTCATATTTAACATATCATATTAAGTTTTCATGTAAAAGTTCACAGGAATATAGTTAAGGTATGATGTTTTGTTGTGTTATTGTTCATGTTTAATGTATATATTTATGCTTTCATGTAACAGTTCTTTTAATGTCTTTATGTTGTCATGTATTGTTGTCTTTGTGTTCATATTGTGTTTTGGTGTTCAAGTTTGCATTTGTTGTCATTTATTGTTTTTTTTATGTTCATACTTAACGTAATAATTTTTTGGCATAAAAACCCGTGCCCGTTTGCATATTTACATATCTTGTGTCGATGAATGCTCATATTTGAACATTTCTACTTGTATTTGGTGTTCTCATCATTGTGTATCATATGTTGTATCACTTCATGTTGATGTTTTAACATTAATGCTTGTATTTTTGTTCATATTTCACTTTGCATGTTGTGTTTTGATATTCAAGTTCTCACGAATGTGGTTAATCTATAATGTTTGGTATCATAAGATCTTTATATTTTAAGTTTCGTCTTTTGTTTTTGTGTAAATATTCATATCAATGAATATATATTGTCATAATGTTTGTCAATTCATTAGAGATTTTAAGTTATGTTTCAGTTTTAATCATTAAAGTTCAAATGAATGTCGTTTAATTTTGATATTTCAATGTTTCTGATTATATTTTTGTTCATATCAGTGTTAATGTTCATATGTTTTATATCACTTTATAGTCATACTTAACGTTAGGTGTATGATTTGGTATCAATGTTCATATGTTTACATATCTTGCGTCAGTTTATGTTGATGTTTCAACGTTTCTGTTCGTATTTGGTGTTGAAATTCATATGTTGCACCATTTAATGTTGATCGTTTAACATTTATGCTTGTATTTGGTGTTCACATTTACAGGTTTTAATAGTTTGTATTACTTTATGTTGATCTTTTAACATTTTAAACAAATATGCATGTATTTGTTTTTCATTTTGTCGTCAGCATCTATTTGTTTGCATAGTTCGTGTTTCATCTCATTCTTGCAGATAAAGTTCATATGTTTACATATTTTTGTTCATTCATAGTTATAGTTAACGTATCTTATGTTTTCATTTAACAGTTCATATCATTATGTTGTCATGTTTTGTTATATTTGTGTTCATGTTTTATGTGTCATGTTATGTTTTGATGTCAAAGTTAACTTTTGGTTTCATACTTTGTTGTGTTTGTGTTCATATTTAACGTTATGTTTCGTGTTTTGGTATTAACATCCGTGTCAATATTTGCATGTTTACATATCTTGTGTCGTTAAATGTTCATAGTTTAACATTTCTACTTGTATTTGGTGTTCACATTGATTAGATTCCATATCTTGTATCAGTTAATGTTCATGATTTAACATTAATGCTTTCATATGTGGTGGATATTGTCTACAGTGTCGATTAGTTTTTATAGTTTGTGTCACTTCATGTTCATGTTTAGACTTCTTTATTTGTTATTGTTGTTCTTATCAGTGAGATTTCATATGCTGTATCACTTCATGTTGATATATTAACCTTTCTGTTTATATTTGTTGTTCACATCAGTGTGTTTTCATAGGTTGTATCATTTAATGTTAAGGTTTTAACATTTATGCCTGTATTTGGTGTTCACATTCATAGGTTTTAATAGTTCGTATCATTTAATATTGATAAAGTAAGGTTTCTGTTTATATTTATTGTTCACATCAATGTGTTTTCATAAGTTGTATCACTCAATGTTAAAGTTTCAACAGTTGTTATTGTGTTTGATATTCATATCAGTGTATTTTCACATGTTGTGTCAATTCAGGTGATCTTTAACCATTTGGGCTTTTATGTATTGTTCATATTGTCTTCAATATCAATTTGTGTTCATAGTTTCTATAACTTCATGATGCTCTTTATGTATGTATTTGTATATAGTTCATATTGTCTTTAATATCAATTTATTTTCATATTTTCTATTACTTCATGATAATCTTTATGTTTGTATTTGTAGTTTATATTGTCTTTCATTTCAATTTGTTTTCTCTTGACGTTTATTTTCTTCTTCCACTTCTTAACATTCATACCAAAGTGCTTTTATATCTTGTTTTAATTCATTATGTTCCTGTCATTGAAGTTTATATCAATGTCGTTGATGATTTGTTATAATTCTTAATCATACTTGACGTTTCATTATGTGTTTTGAATGAATTATGATATCGGTATGGTTAGGGTAACAGATCTGATAAGGGTAAGGGTTAAGTTATGAAAAAGGATTAGGGTTAGGGAGGGTTTAGACTTTGATGTGGTTAATAAAGCCCAAGGTTTGGGGTATGGGTAATGTTATACATTATTAGAGAAAAGGGTATGATAACAGTTCAGTTTAGTTTAGGGTTACTTTTGTTAGGGTAAAACTAATTTCATCATTGGGATGATACCATTATTAACGTTAGTGTTGTTTGAAAACTTTAGGTTAGTTTATCATTAATTAATAAATAAAATTATTTTCAAGTTTAAGATAGATATTATTTAGGTTAAGGATTACATATATCTTAATGATTAGTGATAAGTTATAATCATCGATGTTCAGGTTAGGGTTAAATTTAATGAAAGTTAGGGTAAAGTAGTTCAGGTTGGAAAAAATAAATCATAAAGTTGCTGGGATATCTAATAATTAGCCAAAATAGAAATAACATTAAAATAAACAAAAAACAACGGCAGTAGAATACCGAAGGAACAAGGGAAGCGATGACTACAAAAATCGAAGTCCAAAGACATGGCAGAAACGGTAACAGATAAAAACAAAGACAAAACAAGGACGCGAGACAGCTACAATGCACGGAAATAAAAAGATAACATTAAGAACTAAGGCACTCATAGTGTGAACTCCCATGAAAACCGGGAGTGACATCAGGTGCTCCGGAAGGGTAAGCATGTCCTGCCCCGCTAGCGACACCCGTCACAATATCAGTAAGGCATAAAGTGTTTTGAAAGTCTGTTTGGTAGCGGATTGGTTAATGTCATTTTCTAACCCTTAAACAAAAACCAATGAAATCCATGATACATGTTACTTCTCTAACCTTCAAACAGTATCGTGGTAAAAGTTTGAAAAGGTTTTTTGTTAATCTCTATAGTAAGAAAACAATCACAAGGACAAATCGGTAGCATAAACATCACTCACGAAGACAAAACTAAAATGATACAGTATAATATACAAGACAACACAAAAAACTAAAGCACTGATAGTGTGAACTCCCATAAAAACCGGGAGTGACATCAGGTGCTCCGGATGGGTAAGCATGTCCTGCTCCGCTAGCGGCAACCGTCACACTATCAGTGAGTCAATCCGGGGTTGAGTCAAATCCGGTTATGTCAAATCCGTGAAGACGTGAAATTTAGCTGAAAATGTCCGTTTTCATTTGGGACACAGACACGTCATATCTGTCAATGATGTCATGGTGACGGCCATAGAATTTCTGAAGGGATGAAAGTAACAAAGGCTGAACAAATGAATAAATAAATAAAATAATTATGAAAAATCAATAGAAGAAAAAAATAATAAATGAAATAAATAATTATAAATATTGGTAATAATAATAATGGTTAATAAATAAAAATAAATTAAAATAATAAACAATAAATTAAAAATGAAATATAAGATAAAATAATAATAAAAGTTATAATAAAAATAATTAACAAAATAAATAAGATATTAATTAAGAATATCCATTAATTAAGTAACAGATGATGAAAATAATAATGAAATAATAAAATAATAAAAGAGAAATAAAAAAAAATAAAATAAACGATAAATTAAAAATCAAATAAAAAAATCAAATAAATAAATATAATAATGAAAAATAATGAATAAATATTGTAAATATTGTTAAAAATAATAATGATAATAATAATAATAGTAAATCAAAAAATCGAAAAATAAAAATAATAAACAATAAATTAAAAACAAAATAAAAACAACAAATAAAAATAATAAAAATAATTAATAAAATAAATGAAAAAAGAAAATTAATTCAGAATATAAATAGATAAATAATAGATAGTGAAAATAATAATTGAATAATAATAAAAGAAATAAAATAATATTATAAATAAATATAACATTAATGAAAAGTAATTAAATTAATGAAAAATTAAAAAAATAATTATAGAATTATAAAATGAAGAATAATGAAAAACTAACATGGAAAAAAGTTAAATAAGATAATAATAAAAATAAGTAAATTGAATTAATAATAAATAATTAATTAGGAATATAAATTAATTAAATAAACTAAAATAATAAAAAGTAAGTAAATAAAATAAATAAATAATAATATAATAAATAAAATGATAAATTATAATAAAAAATAAAAGTTGTCATAGCAACTTGGGTTAGGGTTAGAAGTTGGATAAAAGGGGGATAACATGAGAATATTAAAATAATATTCGAAAATAAATAATGAATGAATATAGAGTTGTCATAAGAACTTGGGTTAGCGTTAAGGTTTAGATTAGAGAGATAACTTCAATTAAATAGATTAGAGAGATAACTTCAATTAATCTAACAACAGAGAAGTTAGGGTTAGTAAAAGAATAAGTGTAAGGTTTGGTTAGAATAAAGACAATATCAGTGAAAATACCAAGGACAGATGAAGGGCGAAATCAATGAAGATATCTTGAACAGAAGAAGGGTGAAGCCAGGCGAGGGACATGGGTAGAGGCCAAAGGTCAATGACACACTAAAGTACAAAACAAAAGTGTTAAGTCACTGGATTATAGAGACAATGGTTAAGGTGTAGTGAAAATTAGATTAAGGGTGGGTAAAAACAAGGCCAAAGCTGGGATAAAAATGGGACCAGTAGGCAAAACCAGTGACAATACATAGGACAGGGCGAGGTCAATGACATACTTAGCACCTCGTCAATACTTGCAGCGCCCTCTAGAATGGCACAAAAATTCCCTCCTGAACTAATTTGCATATTTTACGAAAAATTGAGGGACCAACAAAATATTTTACAAAGAATGCACTATGGGGCACCTCGACAAAAGTGATTTGAGGTAACCCGTTCTACTACTGACTATGAACAATGTTTAATAAATTAATCAACGATGATTGTATATTTCTCATATATCCGTGCCGTACATCGTTGTTGCAGCATAAGATACATAGTATGTGAAATGTAAAAAATACCGCAAGTGTTAGAAATTTGATTTTTTACCGTTGCTATATCATCACACATCTTGTTTATTTGAGGAGATGACAGGTACAATCGTAGCTACTCGGTCATTTCCGCTACACTAAAAAATAACGTTCCAGTAAATGGCCGAATAGTTACGATTGATGACAGGTATACAAATTTACAAGGGAGACAATTTTTGCTAACTATTCCTGGCCTGAGAGGGAAAGGCAATAAAATTTAGCAGTAGCCGGGTCATACAAGGAAATGGAACAGGGACGTCATAAATATCCATGTGTAAACAAAACTTGCATTTAATTGCATGAAACACAGTTTTGAAAATGTTTTTAATAATAACAAGAGGCTCTCAAGAGCCTGTATCGCTCACCTGGGCCATTGCTGACAAATACAGTCAAAAATAATAATACCAATGTTTAATGCCAATCTTGAATCTGTTCAGACAAGCCAGACACATTTTAAGAAGGGGACAAACTAAGGTCCATTGTGACCAAGTGTGATTCCAATTGGCCAAGTACTTTCAGAAGAGAAGATCTTGGAATATGTTTCCCCATAGGGTCCAATGTTAAACTAAGTTCCCCGCTGGTGGCCATCTTAGATGATGTGCAGACTTGCCGGA